>AXCO02011154.1:0-10512 GCA_000473525.2 Anopheles melas
TCCACCCTCACCTGGCATGTGACGTTGGTCATAGTCATTCTAACTTAGCACTTTAGACATTCAGGCATTAATGGATGAAGAAATAAAACAGAAATTCATAGGCATTGAAATCCAAGTACAAAGGCAGTACCAAACAAACGCACGTTACCTCGTACTAAAATTTGTTTGTAAATGTACAAAAATTAAAATATATTAGTGTCTCTGACTGATCCTCCAGACTGAAATATCAGCAGCAACTCTACTTCTAGTACATAAAACCGTCACTTGAAAGAGTCGAACGATAACAACTGCTGGAGGAGCTTTCTCTGTTGGATTAAATTTTTCTTGGACTGAACTGGGCCCAACCCCGACCTGAACCTGAGCTGTTAAAGTTAAATGCCACTGCAGCCAGCGGCGGATCTAACGGTAGGCAAACTAGGCGGTCACCTGGGGCCTCGTCGATTTAGGGGCTCCGTAGATCGATAGCCTATAGTATGCGGTATGTATAAAAGTTGACAGAGTACTAGGTACTAGGGCCCCCGAAGAAGGGACGTTGGGGTTCCGAAATTCGCGAATCATTTGCCAATCGATTCAACATATTGATATGATACCCATATTGTCGGAACGATAACGTGGACGGTGTGTGAGTTTTGCCTTTTTTTTCAACAATGCGACCTATTCGAAGTTCCTGCTTGTCTCGAAGTAAGCTCCGACCATGAAATATGTTAGTACCACGAGATCATCTCCTATTTGCCGTATAGAATATTCTTTCTTCCTTTATTCAGAATGAAAACAAGTACGCAATAACATGATAAACAAGGTAATGATACAAAGCGGAGAAAACAGAAGCAAACGAAAGAGAATATCTTTCCCCTCCCCCTAGGATCCTTCCTTATCATCATCTTCTCAACAGAGCTTTAGTCGCCTTGGAGGAAACCAAAAGAAAATCCTTCATTATGATCTCCCTCTAGCTCACCATGTCCCTACCGCGTAGTATCTCCCTCGCTCTGCTTCCGTTATCCCCGCTGCCGTAAAAGATTTATCATAACCAGCTAAGCGTTCTTAACCTCACAATCCGACGTCTGTTTGCGCAGTGATTTTGCATTAAATGCATTGTACGGTTTAATTATATCGGTGCCACATCGCTATTATATTACTTGGATCACGAAACAATAACGCTTAGTCATACGAAGGCTACATATAATATACTTTTGTGTTGTTGCTAACGTTAACTACAGCGATTAACGTGGGAATATTAACTTTGCGTCCTGCTAACGACGATAAGGATGAAAAGGAAGCGTGCACCAAACTTCTTCCAATTAACTAATCTATGCTAGCTGCAATATAAACAACAAAACCCTGGTAAACCGGTGGCCAGCGGACCGCGGACCACGTACCACAAATTCCCAAACATCCGAAAAACCACAGATTGCCTGTCGGGGGGATTTGACCTACACGGCTGTACCGGATCAGTTCAATGAAATAAACGAACTAATAGTATGTTGATCTTTTTCAATTCCAAAAAGCGTAAACTCTGGGCCACCTGGTTTATGTCTGGTGGAGTCCACCAGCATTCGCCAGCAAAAGCTAAGCATCCTACCAAGCGCATGCACATGTTCAAAACGGGACGAGAACAAGGCTCACGCGGGCTCCTCACGAGGTCGTGTTGGACGTGGCCCTCGGCAGCTTGATGTACTTCCCGTGCGGACACTGGTGGCGATCGGGCTTAACGCTTTCGGAATTGACCCGCTGCTATTTGGTGGCGATGCAGTTCTTCGCGATCGGCGGCAGCGAGGTGGTACCGTGCCCACCGCCCGCCACCGGCACCGTGTGATGATGGTGATGGTGGTGGTGGTGGCCGTGCGGCTGCTGCTGCTGCTGGTGATGGTGATGCTGCTGGTGCTGTTGCTGCTGCTGCTGCTGCATGCACTTGTTGTGGCGGCAGATCTCCTTCCGCAGCTCCGCCAGTTTCTTTTCCATCTCCTTTTTGCGCTGAAACGGATTTGTTTGATGATGAATCACGATATTCAGACCACGAAAATAATGCTTGACTACAGCATCAACAAAAACTAGACCACATACCGCTACTTCATGCTCGAGCTTATCCTGCACGATGTGAATCTTCTTCCGCAGGTCCATGATCCCGCGCACCAGATGATCGGCGGTGCTTTTCATGTTTGCCTTGAAGAGATGGCAGGTCGCTACGATAACATTCGGTTCTAGCTAGCGCACACCCATATACCCAGTACCTTACCATGATTTTAAGCTTCTCGGGCGAATGGGGCAGACAGCTCGGCGCATCCCCCTTCAGTGGGCAGTTTTCGGGTAGACGGGCCAAACAGGGGCGACGCCGGCGACATCCCTCCAGGTGCCAGGTGACATGCTCGATCTGATGCTGCAGCTTTGCTTTTTCCCGGCAGAGCGCTTCACCCTTCGCCTGCAGCTCTGCCAGCTGTTTCTTGCGCGCCTCATCAAACTGTAACCGAAAGACAATAGACCTTTCATTAACACACTTTCCAGCTGGAGCAGACGCTCGGTAGGCTCGTACACGTACACTACATACCTTCGCTCGACGGAGCGCTTCCTCCTCCTGCATCTCCTTGAACTTGAGCGCTAGATTCTTGTAATTGGACTCGATTTCGTGACGCTCTTTCAGCACATTGTTAATTGCCTGCAGAACATTGATTTCTGGCGGAAATATAAAACAACAAGATTGACTTGTGGTGTAAAGAACCATTCTGAGAGTCGATATTATGCGAATGGAAAACTCCTGAACATTGAATGTGCTTTGGGTCGTTGGAAACACACATGCTCAAGGTCAGAATTTCCTGACCCATCGCACTTATGTTCAAAGTTATCCTTCAGATGTTCCTTCCTTTAAGTCTTACATAAAGTTTTGTTATCTCAATCCATCTAGCCAGGTAGGCATAATGTTGCTGTAGATTGCATTATAGATGAATTGCCAGAGTTCAGCACAATACTGGCGGCAAAAGTTTATCCATCAATATCTTCTATTCCGTTTTATTTTCAACCATTGGATTCTTCGCTTCTTTTGGCCTCTAGCAAAAATTGGACAAAAAATTCATTACTGTCCTGAAGACCTAAAATTCCTGCAATCTTCTTGAATGTTTAAGTTAATCGTGCCATAGATGCCATGGATAGGTTGTCATTGACCTATAGCAATCGCGATGTTAGTAACCCAGTTCGATGACATCGTTGTCCTAGTTATTCTATCTATTCTCGGTTTTAGACTCGCACCTACTACTCCACTGTCCTCGCCGATGCTATTTTCGGCAACCATTCAACCCGTCCCGATACAACTGGGCTCTGTCTCATATTCACAAAGAGTGTCTTGTCATGATTCCCTTTTCTTGAACTTTCTTTTCATATTTTTTGTTGCCTTTTCCTACCATACTTTTTTCGCGTGAGGAGGAGGGAGGACGCGTATGATACAGAATATCGTGGGTAACAACCAAACAACCCCAACCTTTAGCTTTTCCTCCGCCTGCTCCTCCTGTATTGGCTAAACTATGTTGCCCAAATGCCGCGGTGACCTCCTAACCTTATTATTCACCCCATGCTTTACGGGTATACCTTTTTTATTCAACAATTACATCTCTTTAATTCCATTACCTTGTGTCCCATCTTCATTTTTGTGACAACAGCACCACGCTTTCATTGCGTCGAAAACAAATTGATAATGCGTGCAAAGTAAGCGCCCTGATTTTGAATTTCGACGAAAGCACTAGCAAGAGCAAGCTGACGAGCCTCGGAGTAGTATTTTAAAAAGAGAAACCCCCATCTACCTCACTGCTGGTGGAAGGCAACGTAAGTGCAAAGGATTTCCCACACAGTCCCATCGCGCACGCGACCTGGCGCCGTAACGGAATGTTTGTTTGAAATTGTTTCTTCCGCCTGCGAATTGCTTTCTAGCCTGCAACCATTCTGACCCGATTTTTTGCAGCTTAGGGGTATACTCCGGCCACACACACACACCAGATCTCCCTCCCTGGCTGTTTGTTAGATCAATGACAAAAGGCAATAGCTTAAGCGGAATCAAACTTCTGGTTGTTTATCCTACAGAACAACGAGGTTTTTTTAAACCCGTCTACCACAAAGAGCTTACTTGGACGACGAGCTTACTGCGACAATGTGCAGGCAACGTCTCAGGTTTCGCGGAGATATGTGCTGGAGGTGCAGGGGCACTGTACAAACAAACAGGGGAGCCAGCCAGGGTGAGTGTAATTGGACAATTTGCGCATCACCTGGAGGGACACATTGACTTTTGTACTTAAGAGTTCCTTGTCGATTTGACCTCTTACTAGCCTCGGAAAGGGGATATTAAAAAATAAAAACAGACTTACTTTCTTCATTTTTGCTAATGCGTTCCTTGATTTCATCCAGATTGGCAGGTGATAGCATGTCGCGGGCTCACTTCTTCGGGCTTTTGCTCTGGACCTGTGGTCTAGCGTTATTGAACGCTCTCGTCTGATGAGCATACAATAAATCTACCAATCAAAAACGAACGGAACACGTTGTTTAGCAGGCACCGGGTTGATTGATGATCACCAGCATCTCTACTTCCATGTTGAAACCTTTGAGTTTTGCTTCAGTTTGAGGCTGTAGTTTATCTTTTGCTGGAGATTGGTAGAATGAATTCCTCTAGAAATCGTCGTTATACCACAGCAAACGCACGCACGGGCAATATCTACACGAGCACTCCAGAGCTGCACACGGTACTGAGACCTGATTCTCCTGACACTGCAGGACTCAATCGGAACACTAAAGCAGAACAATATGCGCCAATCGTCGAACCAGCACTGACACAGAGCATTGAGCTCGCGGACCGCCAGAACGTGAATGGTGCAGCATAGACCTAACGCTTTTCATTGGCTTTAAGGGATCTAGTGGGTAGGACGACCAAGGAAGGGAAGATTGTTTACATCCGTTGCCGGGAAAGCCCACCCAACGATTTTTCTTGCCACAATGGTGCCTGCAGACAAGCAGGCTGGTTCGGGTTTTTTTTCATTTACCACCACGCGAGCAGCTAGATCTCGTTTTCTTTCGGATCCAGAAGCCGATTGTATTGCTGTTTATTGAATTAATTGCAGGAGTGGCTAAATTCTGGATCTTTATGTGTAAAGCTATCGTTTTTTATATGTGTAAAGATTCCCTATAAATTAACTTTCACTGGAAACTATACCTCAAAACATAAAAAATAGCGATAAGAAGGAGATTTTGAGAACCCTAACACAATGAATACTGAAAGTCTCATTAATTATTGAATTAAACTCCAATCTTTATTCCTCCTTGAAACAAGTTCCATCTTCTCAACAAAGGAACTTGTAACTTCTAAAAACTACTTTGAAACAACTTCAAACTTCTGGGAGATTTCCTATGTCTTTTTTCATAATATTTCGACGTTGATTTAATAATTCTCTGTATTTAATCACTTTTTAGTTCCTGTTTTCAACTCGACAAAATATTGTTCAAATTACCATTAAAAGCCTCAAAGCAGTGAGTCGATTGATGATTCGAGTCATAGATCATCTCTCAAGGTTTGGGGACGGATATTGTCCAACTACAAAAATTCCAGAACTTCATACAAGATTTTAACGATTTGACGTGCATAGGAACGGCCCAAATTGTCTGATGATTTAAGCACTCCATTACTGCCTGTTGATCTAATGGCAAAAGGGCCAGCTCATTCAAGGACTATCTCCGAATTTCATCCAAGTCAGACGGTTACTGGAACAAAAGGAGATAGAACAAGTAACATTTACATGTTTCAAATGGTCTTTTTGTTACTACTTGTTCAAAGGACATTCATTTACATAACAAGAACCTGGAAAGGCTCCAGCCCAGTTCCAGCCGCAGTTTCTTGGAACTGAGCCAAACAACATCGAAACAAATTTCCCAGTAACATACTGGGGCTTAGGAAAGGCACTGAAGAAAGTGTTAGCTTATGCCCAAAAATATTTTATAACTTTCGGATCATAAATTTAACGACGTCTAGCAAATAAGCAGCCGTATCGGGGAACTCGTACGTCCCTCATGATTGGACAGGGTTGTACCATCAGATTGGGCAGTACAAAACCTAGACGGTTTTCTAATTTTTGATCATAGAGGGCTATGAAATGAGTGAAAATGAGCGTCGCGGCAACGAACGAACGAGTTCGCCGATACGGCTGAAGATCTTTGTACAACATGCTCATCCGCTCGCAATGTGCACGTGCGTTCATTGTTTTGTACCCTTCGCCCTTCCGATGACAACACACACACACAGTGCCGAGCTGACAGTTCTGGCTGTCATTCGTGCACCGAGGACAAAAACAAAACTCATCGCACTCGTCGATGGTGGTTGCACACAAAACGAGCAACACAGACAAATAGCTGTCTCATCGTAGCTGGAGTCGCAACTGGAGCTGAAATCCGCACAACTCCAGCCCAACCAACAAGCCAACTACGCACAGAATGAGCAGCAAGAGCACGTTTTTCTACGAGCTGGCCCGGAAGTCGGAGAACGAAATACAGACGACGCTGATGCGCTGCCCGAGCCACATTACTGAGCGGGACGAGGTAAGCTTCACACACCGTTTTACGTCTTACACTACCTTCAACCCTATTTTTTGTTTATTTATTTCAGAGCGAACGGCTGCTCGTCCACTGGGCGGCACTCGTCGGTCAGGAGCGGCTCGTCGAGTCCATCCTCGAGCGGCACCCGGACCAGCTGAACGCGGAGGACGACGCCGGGCTGACGCCGCTAATACTGGCCACGCTCGGTCGCCATCCGGCCATCGTCACCATGCTGACGTTTCGCGGCGCCAACGTGCACCAGTGCAGCAGGCGGGGCCATTCGGCGCTGCAGTACGCCTGCTCGAAGAACCAGCCCGCCATCGCCCGGCACCTGGTGCAGCTCGGCGCGAACGTGGACGTGGTGGACTACCTGAACGAGACGCCGCTGCACCGTGCCACCGCCATCGGGTCGACCGAGCTGATCGGGCTGCTGATCGAGGCGGGCGCCAGCCCGAACATACCGAACAGCGAGGGCAACACGCCCCTGCACATGGCCTGCGAGGAGGACAAGCAGGAGTGTGCGCTCGAGCTGGTGCGGGGCGGCGCCAACCTGGAGCTGCAGAACCGGTACGAGAAGACGCCGCTCGACCTGGCATCCCGCTCGCTGCGCCAGGTGCTGTCCGCGTCGGTCGCAAGCAGGCGCCAGGCGGGTTAGGGTAAGGGATCACCGGGGCGGTGTTAGATTTAAGAGCGTTACGTTACGAGCTGGCAAGTGCATGTGTACCGCACGCGCACCCTATTATGTGTGTGTGTGTGTTTTAAATACTCCAAAAGCGAGCGTTGCGAGGTCATTTGTTACTGTCAGCGAGTTGAAGCAGCATCTGAGTATCATCCAAACAGTGAATTAAAATTACTACCTATACTAAAAAAACGTTTAGAAATTAAAATAAAAACTCACCCACGCGTGTACTGTAGGCGTGGGCAATTCGGTTCTTTTCCATAAGCGTGAACGTACTAGTTCTTTCATTTACATGAACTGAACGTGAATCGCGATTCATTCGTTCATTTAAGTTTATGAAAATATGGTACAGTAGAACGTCGATTATCCGGGCAGCTCGGGACCGAGTGGATGCCGGTTAATCGATTTCCACGGATAATGGTCCAAGAAATGTCAAATTCATATAAAATTTTAAAAATTCACTGATTTTACTAGAAATTCACATCAAAATAATCGATTAATCACTAGTAGAATATTTTTTGAATCAATAACAATAGATTTAAAATTGTCTTTTATCAAAAATGAAGTTAAAAAGTATCACTAGACACTAGATTGCTGCACAACAAATGTTTTTGCTAACCGGTTCATCGCAGAAAATGTTCGCCAACTGTCAAATTCATACGCACGGTCAATCCGTCCCCGGAAAATCGACGTTCTACTGTAAATGGTTTAATTTCGCAAGAGGAATTTCTCTATTACATCTTGAAAATTATTTGGCAGACCAGGACCACCTTTAATTCGACGGGTAGGACGTTCTTTTTGTGAACGATCTGGTCATACGGTTCACCCTTCATATTTGTATTGAATGAGATGAACGATCTCGCGCACTAAGACGTTCTTCAATTCGACGAGTAGGCACAACTCTAGTGTACTGTCAACGGTCATCGGGTGAGAGAGTTTTCAAAATTGCGCACCCAAAACTCAGTGTTGACCGTGTTAAAATATATATATTTTTATTTTACCTATACACTGCCACGCAATGTGTCTCTCCCTAGCTCTCACGCGCCTCGTAATGTTAAATTTAAATAAGCTAGTTATTTGCAATAATATCCATAACTCAGGTTCGTCGCCACCCGCCTCGAGACTGTCACCGACTGACCAACTTCTCTCTCCGGGAAGATCGAGGAAGCAAAAGGGGGGGGGGGGGGGGGGGCGGACCCGTAAGTATTACAATAAAAGGTTAACGGGGGGGTTCTCGATACCCGGCTCGACGGTAAAGCGAAGGAGAAAGGAGGGAGGGTTGTTTTACGAAGCTAATTTAATCGGCCACATCGTGCTGCCGCCTTAACTTAATTGTTCTTTTCTGTTTGTTTGTCTTTTTTGTTGCTGTTGTCCCTCCAAAAGCAGCAGTGCGAAAAGTCATTTAAAACCGAAATTAAATCACAGACACATATAATGCACGCCCGGACCGCGCCTTAGATCGGTGCCCAGTGTTCCGCCGACCAGATGAGCGCGTGCATATGGTTGGAGCGGTCCCGCAGCAGCGCCTCCTTCAGCCGCTTGTCCTGGGCGGTCGGTGTGGTGGCGGCCAGGCCGTGCCGCCCGGCACTGGCCGTGCTCGGCCCGACCGTCACGTCCGTGTAGCGCTCGATCAGCGACCGGTAGCCGCGCCCGATCGTCACGATCAGCGGCGTGGTGCAGGCACCGCCCGACTCGTCCCCGGCCGTCACCGGCACGACCGGCACGATGCACCGCACGTCCTCCTCGTACGGCCGGAAGACGGTGGTCGGCCGGAGGCTGCCCCGCTCGACCACGATGATGCAGCCCCAGGTCGTGCCGACGTACAGCTCGTTGCCGAGCACGGCCAGCGCACTGATCTGGCACTTGCCCGGGCTGAGCCGCTCGTCGATCGCGATGCTCTTGAGGCTTTCCGAGCACGGTACCAGCTTCGAGCAGTCGAGCTTGTTCTCCACCCGCTTGGTCGACGAGCGCCACTGGTAGAGGATGTAGCTCGGCGACAGGTAGGAGTAGACGTAGTCGTCGCCGGACGCGTACAGCAGCGCCACGCTGAGGCCCCGGACGGGCAGCGGCGCCGGGAAGTGGGTCAGATGGTGCTGCCCGGACACGTGCGAGTTGCGCAGCGAAAACACGCTGATCGCATCGTCCCGCTCGCCGCACCACAGCTCGCACTCGTCCTCGGAGTGCCACAGGGCGGTGACGGAGCAGAGCCGCTCGCCCGACCCCAGCTCGGACAGCACGAAGCTACCCTCGGCCGACACGTACGTGCTCGGGATGAGCTGCGAGTCGAGCAGGAACAGGCGCCCATTCTCCAGCCCGGCCGCCACGCGATGGAACTTCTTCAGGTAGACGAGCGCCACCACCGGCGACGGGGCGGACGGTTCCAGCGCGTACGAGAACAGGTGCACGCAGTCGGCCGCGTTGAACGCGTAGATGTTGCCCTCGGCGTCGCCGATCCAGACGGCCGATTCGACCGCGCAGGCCGTCGTCAGCTTGATCGTCTTCAGCAGGTGTGGCGTGGTCGGCTGCGAACCGGACGCCTGCGTTGGCCCGTTGCCTGGCGTACCGCCCGTCTGTCCGCCGCTGCTCGTGCCGGTCGTGCCGGCACCACCACCACCACCACCAACGCCGCCCTTGACCTGCGGGCACAGGATGCGATGGTACTGCTGCCAGCCCTTCGCCGACCCGCCCAGGATGTCGATGCGCGAGTTGGAGCAGGGCAGCCACAGCTCGTACCCGGACACGACGCCCGCGCTCTCCTCGCCGTCCGCGCTCGCGATCATGCAGGCGATGCCGTCCATCACGCTGCCCCCGTGCGACAGCGAGATCACGTCCAGCAGGTGGGTAAACTCGGGCGCCGTCGCGATCGACACGATCTGGCTGGCGGAGGGCCGCACCTTCGGCTGCTGGTCCCAGCACAGCACCATCAGGTCGAGACAGTAGGACGGGAAGTGCGTCTCGCGGTGCGTCAGCACTGGCCGGCCGCCCTCGAGGATGCACTCCTTCACCGCCTCGTGGCCCTCGAACGGTTGCCGCAGCGAGATCAGCTCGTACAGGAACATGCCGAACGAGAAGCAGTCCACCTTCTCCGTGTACTCCTCCTCGCCGTTGTGGCGCATGATTTCCGGCGCCATGAAGCCCTCGGTGCCGCCGAACCCCTTCGAGCCGGACGGCAGCGTGATGCGACTGATGCCGTAGTCTGCCACCTTGATGTGCACCGCATTCGACGGATGATCATGACTGTGAGAGAGGGGAAGGGGGGGGGGGGGGGGGGGGGGGGG
>KI922053.1:0-11712 GCA_000473525.2 Anopheles melas
GTACGGCGACCTCACTGTCGTACAGCGTATCACGCTCGCCAGGCTCCGGTGAATTTTTCATGTTGTACATATGGAAACGGACCATCCAGCCCGTAAAATCTTATTAAGCTATCCACAAGCACAGAGGAGGCGTGGTAGGTCCGTCAATAAGGCCGGGATAATGGACTGGCAGGCGAAGGCACTAGACCGTGATCGGTTTCGGACACTCCTGACGCAGGCCAAGACCGCAAAAATCCGTTGTAGCGCCGGATAAGTAAGTAAGTAAGTAAGGAAGTAAGTAAGTAAGTGTAAGAATATTTAAAATCAAATATTGTACAATGTAAAACTGTCAAACGTGCATACAATGAGCAGGCTTTTGACGTCCGTCGATTTGTTCATAACAATACATATATAAACCAGCTGTTTCATGGCGAATATTTTTATGCCATGTTTAGTTTCATCGAATGTCAACGATGACCATACAGGATGACAGTTGGGTACATGCATTAAGGTGTGAAAATATTGAATCATGTTGATTGTGGCTACTTTACGCTTTACAGCGTGACATTGACTCGGTGTATTTGGGCGCACGATATGTCAAATGTCTGTTTTTCAGCCAAAATATAGTTGATACATATAAATGTTTTATTAAACTTAGTACTTTCAATTATTTATTCAATACAATTCGGGTAGAAAATACAATTGTTTCTTTATTTTATCATAAACTTATCATAAAATTATTGTATGATTATGTCTCAACAAAATATTTTATTTTGTCTGGAGTTATTAAAACAGTACATTTTACAGTACACAAACTTTAGTAAGTTTAAAGTTTTATTTTAGTAAGATTTTTAACTCAAGCAAGTTTATTATAGATTTTCTTCGCTTTTAAATTTGTATTAAGATTGCTACAGTACTAATTTCATTTAGTTTTACCTTTATATCAGTTTCTCCTGTGCAGAGGCGAATGAAGCCAGTGGGCTTAAAGTCTCCATTTAAAAAAAATCAGAAACAAAGAGATAACACTAGATTTCCAATTTCACAATGCACAGATCTGCTTCACCATCGAAAAATATAACGAAAGTATTATTTTTATTTAAAACTTTGACAATCGATGATCGTTTGCCCATAGTGCGTGGAAAAATCACCAACACAAGCAAACATGCCCGCGATCGGCCAGCTAGCACACAAAGAGATGAACGCCGACCGTGCCAGTCAAAAATTAGTTGCGCGAGCGAAGGCTGCAACACCTGCGTACAAGCTGTTCATGCGTTTCAGTCTATGCGGTTGCTTGCTCACCAGACACATTACGCGACGGCGTCACCGCCTGCTGCCATTGTCAGCACTGTGATAGGTTGGTTAAACGTTTATTAATTACAATAAACCGATCGCACCAATCGTGTTCGTGCCGTGCCTGATCTGTGTAATCGATGATATTCAACGCATCGAACGCCTTGCGCGTATTCCCAAAATGTGTGCGTGTTTGTGTTGTGAAATTATCCTGTTAAACTAGTTCAAGCTTTTCCTGCTCGGTCGAGTTTACTGTGTCGATATTGTGCCCCCTTTCCCCTCCAACACCTCACACGCAGCAGAACCGCGTACGTTCAGCGGGTGACAGTTTTATCCAAAGTTCTCCACCGCCCCAAATATCGTTGTAGACGTGTGCAATCTCGCTGTCGTGCTTCGTTTTCTTTCGCGACCGGGTACAATTTTCAATCGTTGTAGGGCACAGCCCCAAACGGTGGTAGTGGTGCAGTTTAACCGCCACCTCTTTGGTTCTATGACAAGTGCCATTTCCGGCTGGCTCCGGGTCCGCTGCAGCAACTGCGATGTTAAAAGAAAAACAACACGAGCAGGTTGAGCGCGTGACGCTATTCCGGTCATTTAAACTGTCCCTTTACGCGTGCATCTGTATACAGTGTGCTGTGTCTGAGTTTGCGTGTGCATTTGTACGTTAGTATTAGTGTGTATGTGTGTTAACGTTCCATCTATGTAGAGTGTTCTGGTTCGTGATAAGTAGTCTATCGAGCAATGCGATCGAAAGATTCAAGTGAAATCATTCAAGAGATCGAGCACAACTTCGCGAAATGTCGGTACACAATCGCCGCAGGAGACAGTGCTAATTTGAAATCAATGTTAAAGCAGTGACACGGCTAGCATATGTACCTCGTATACTCTACATGAAGTGATGTAGCCCATCATTTGACCTCGTAGCAGTGGATCGTGCAATGAAAACTAACAAATGGCATAATAACAGTAGGATTGTTTCACAATAGAACAACCGCGCACCGGTCGAACACAATGTAGGACACGATCCGTCCCAATCGCCTCAGTGTAGCCAATGAAACAACAAAGTAACACATTTTATAACTATATTGTTTGAGTGTACAAAAGTATGTGTGCACAAATATGTTCCGTTCATACCTTTTTGCAACTAATATTAAACAAAACATCGATCCACCTTTGTTCGATTTGAAATTCGCTTATCCTTCCGTCACAATATGTGTGTGGGCCCATTGATTAGCCTGCCATTAACTTTCTTTAGCACTTTCACCAAGTACGATCAACCCGAAAATTCGATTCAGCCATACCGCCGTACTAATGGGCACAGACCGTACACCAAATGCAACGCGGACAATGTTTTCACAATCGGATCGGATTTGCAAATGGGCACGTGCATGCCACATCCCCACCCCCTTCCCCCTTCCCCCTTCCCTGCCGGTCGGTTTTCAACCCTTTGCATGTGTGGGTGCGAGCTTGCTTCGCATGCAATGTTTATGCGATGCATACAAGCAACTTGCAATTGACATTCCATGCCCGTGGCCTGAACAAAAATGCCATAAACTTTCAGTTGCCACTGCTGATCGTAACGCTTGACCCCCGACCGCTGGACCACATTTTTCACCCCCTACTTTGGCGAAGATGTTACGGATGTTTGAATTTGCATACAACTTAATGAATTCACCATCTTGGGTATTATCAGTAAGCGATTCATAAATTAGTCGCAAAAAAAACACATAACCTGTTTTTTTGCGAAAACTAAATCCATCCCGGACGGCAAACATGAATGCCGTTCGAATTTTGATGAAACTAAAAAGTGAAAAAAACAACAACAATCGGTTGCGAAATTCAAGTCTCGCTGGGATGGGTATTAGGACACAGCACGCTTGCTTCCTCGATGATCGGAGATCCGTTGTCAAACTACATTCAATTCCGAAAATAGAAGGCCAAGCCTCATGCCAGCTTTAAGTCACTATCACAAAAAAGTGAAACCCAACGGGCAGACGTTTGAGGATTTTGCTAAGGTCTCCGCCGTGCTCCCCTTCTTATGGTTCCGACTTGGTTGGTTCGTCGTCATCATTAAAACAAACAAACAAACAAACAAACAAACAAACGACCCTGGAGAACGCATACTACGATACACATTCAGACACACACACAACCACATACGCAATCTGCACCCGCGAACATTGCAATTTTGGTGTAATCAAGACGGCGGTGGCGGCCGCGTGAGCTCGAAATCGAAAGCAAATCAACGCTGCAAGAAGCGCTCGCAACGATGAAAGAGCGCAATGCTACCTCAAGCGGGAAGCCCTCCACATGAGGGAAGCCCAACATCATCATCATCATCATCCATCTGGCAATGGTGATGTTGGCGAATCGTTCATTTTTACCCCGAGCACAGCCTACTAATCTCCTCTTCCCACACCCCTGTCCATCGTACTTACATAAGAAGTGCGACTTTTTCCGTTCGACCCATCGCAACTACAACCTCCCTAGGCTTTTAGTAAAGAAGAACCAGGCGTTTGTTTATTGAAAATCGTAACACGACTGATCCGGTGTACCATCTTGGCAGTCATGAAATTAGGTGATCAGTGTTTTTGGACGTATGCCTAATAACGGGTTGATGTGATGTCTAAAGGAGATTCGTTCAGCAAAGTAGCGTGCACAAACCGGCTAGCCCAAAATTAGCGATTGTTCGATCAAGATGGAAGCTACTGGAACCGGAACTCCTTTCACCTGATCCATGATTTCTGTTGGCTCGCAGACACCACAGTTTGGAAAGTGTTTTGACAAAAAAAACAACAACAGACAAGCCTGTAAATAATTTTTTTCTGCATCTTTACGCTTTGTGTTATACAGCCGATCTTTAGACGAATACTGATCGAGACGACCTACGGTTATGACTCTTTTAACATTGATCCCTAATTTATTCCTAGCCTAGCCTAGCTAATTTATTTCCTAGTCCTTATTTATGCTGTATTACAATCGTCCTATGCAAATATTATGGTAATATTTTGACGCCTGCCACACGCGTTCTATTAAAACATGCGTAGAGCAAACAGGATTGATTGGTGGCCGTTCACCCTAAAGAACGTGCGTCTGGAACGTTCATGGTTTGTTTTTTCACTTCCACTTTTAGGGGCAAAATTCAGCTTATTTGCGTATTGACGTAATGGATCGCCTATAAATCTTTACATTAGCACGAGGGAAAAAAAGAACTTTTGATACTTCGAACCGTTGCGATCCGTCATGTGAAGCCCCGTTTCCCGACAAAAGTTACCCAGAAGTGTATGTATGTAATAAAAACCACTACGGCTGAGCCACACAACAGCGCTCAATCAAGCGTTGCTTAATGAAGAACGAATGGATTGACTGGCTGTGTGTTACGTTCCGTGAGGTTGGAATTTTCAAATCACTTCACATATTCCTTCGGGCGATCTGTTGCTATTACTCCTCCCAACTTTTGCTCTAACACACACTCTAACGCAGTCGCTTGAAATCTGGCGTAGAAGACACAAATGCGCATACGACCTGCCACGATGTTCGGCCCATTGTGCGTGTTGGAAACCCGGTCCGAAGTAGAATGAGCGAAGCTCTGGGGAGGGCTTTTTTCTTTCCCATCTGCGACCTCGGAAGGCCATTCTCGGCACAGCGTGACCTCGTGCATTGAGATGATGCTGCCGTGCATGCGATGTTAGTGAACTGTTTCAAGGTGGCGGTGCGCAGCGCCGTGGAATGCGCTCCACTCTAAATTGGTTGCCACATTCGGAAGGTTGCCAACCGGTTCGGGAAGGGGTAATTTTCGAAACCAAATATACACCTGTCTAGGCGCTTCATTTGGTCGTTGTTGCTAGCATTGGTTGTATGTTGCTGTTGTTGACACGAGTCTGGCAACAGGCAACGTTCACAACACGTTGGCTTGAACTTGATCCTTAATCAGCTCGCATAATATCCCCACATAGCGCCAGTTAGTGGCAAGGTCAGGGAACACAAATTCATACGACCGAAAACAGCACTACGCGTATAGTAGCAAAATATATAAAAATGTATGCTTAATGTTGGTATCTTATTTAACATTTTAATTTTACATTCCAAAAGATGCTTTGTTTAAATTAACAACATGCATAAAGGAACGACACATAAAGGAACGTGTCATATAAGAGCGCATGAGCACCATTTGAAAGTAGGTAAAAGTACACACCAATGTGCGAAGCCAAACAATGTGATTCTTTCTTAAATCACTTGAACCCATCCATCATGATGATTTAGATTGCCTGCGGCGCCTTTACTCAGCGCGCACGAGGAGTGGTTAGTGCCATTGCAGAGCAGCGGTACGAAACCGCAAACAACTCCATGGTCGCCGACTGTCTGAACAGTTTGCCGTTTGGGTTATATCAATAGTAACGTCAAATAGTAGTTCCATTATTCATACGCAAGATGGTTTTGCACCACTAACCGAACTACGAGTGAAACGAAAATAACACCAAATGCAGGTCACGATCGTGTACGATCGAGTTCGAAAATATCTTCCATTGCAAAATGCTGTTACCAACGCCGACGACGCGGTGTAAGGTGTTAAGTGACGCGCTTCATTTGGTGATCTTCCGAGGTGAATGGTTATGATTCATCCAACGATTCCCAATTCTCCCCAAATAATGCTGAACAACTTTGAAACGTGGCTTAATTGTGTATCTTTAAGAAAAACCATTTCAAACTATCTACCAATTCTCATCGAACCATCTAGAATGATCTTTCTTATCGGTAAACACACACTCCCGCAACTCATGTTCTACCATCATGTACCATCACAATGCTTCTTGTCACCGATTATCCGAGGGTATTTTCGAGAAAGTTTTCGTAACCATAAAACTAACCGGCATAACCGGCTCTGCTCTGTGCGGTACAGAGAAATAATGGAAATTAAGCGTCATAGGTTCAGTGACATACACGATGCACTACCAGCATCCAACGTACTCTGTCTGCAGGTCTGCAACGCTTGGATGAATGTACGCGATATACAAATAGTTTGTTTTATTGCGCAAATGTTTTTTTTTGTTGTTAAAGCGTTACGCAGTAATGTGGGCTCTTCCGGTTTCGGTGCGATCGTTCAACGCATATGCGATGACGTTCGCTGACTGCTGTGTGCTGTTAGATGGTAGCTTCAATGTTTTGCTCCAATGACGCTGAATGGAACATTCGATGGTGTATCGAACTTTGTCAATCTAAAAACCTGAGAACGAATCTCCCTTCACTGTTTGAACATGGACCAATCTATTTATGTGATTGGTAAACACTGTAAACACTTTTAAAACGGATATCTCTGTACGCATTTAAAATCGTTTGCAATGAAATAGAAAGTATTTGTGTATTTAACGTTGAAGTATTTAACATTATTCCATAAAAAAACGCTATTACGCTATAGCATTAACTTAATGCTTAAAGCAATAAAGCAATTTCCAGGAGCATGGAAACTAATCCTTATTTATGTAATAACCTGAAACGCAACATTATCTGCCATCTTTCATTATAACTCCTGAGATACGCTCCTTACAGTTATGAAACTGTTCGCTCGACAGATACTGCTGATAATCTTATATAGTGAGATTGATAATTGCTCATACAGTAGGTGACCGCTAACTGACAGGATAAATTTGTTAAACATTTACTATGAATTTCTCTTCGTAAGATTCCAGATGTTTCATGTGTTGACGTTTAAATGTTCTTTAACCGAGAATCACTCCAATTAGCGAACTTCCAATTAAAAAGCACTCCAGTAAAACATATTCAGTTAGCGGTCACCTACTGTATATGCTTATTATTATAAAAAATCTCTTGCAAGAACTCGTTACAGAGTACGTATGCTAATCTTCACAGGTCTATGTCTCTTATGTCTCTTTTATTCTTAATTTCATTTTTGTTTTAAATATTTTCTTCTTATCCGCTGCTTATTTTCCTTTCACTATGGATTTCCATTCTGTTACATCCTTTTCTATTTCCCCTTAGTTTAGTTAAGTTACAGTAAGTTTAGTACCAATAGGGCCAACTAGGTTTTAAGCAATTATATGTTCAACCCCAGAGGCAGACATATTGAAATTAATGAATGAAATGAAATGAAATGCGATATGTTGGTGAGATCATCAGTTGCAATTATTGAACTATATAAGTTAATATTTATTTAACATAGAGTGAAATAATGTGAAAATTATCTTTTAATGTTACATGTAAGGTAATTCGAACTCATTTTGTTCAAGCTCCCAATAGGTTAAAAATGCTTACGAATGAACTATCATTATCAACACTATCTCCGTAGCGATTGTTCTACATCTGCTCAGGGTGAAGACGAGAAGCGGCCGGTTACATTGTGCCCAGATGTTCTGAGACCGAGACCTCATTCACACACAGACCTGACCCAAACTTCCCTCCCAAGAACGCTTTCAATTCATCAGCATCAGCAAAATGGGGGAACAAAACAAACAACACAACCAGCCCCCGGATGTGGAGTTTTGTTTTTTCGCGTGCCAACTTTAAAACCAAGACCACACATACCAATTGTTTGCACGCAACACACCAACCAGTGGCCGTTGTTTGCATCTACCAATACCGCTGCTGGCCAACCGAGCGGAATGGAACTACCTGCTGATTAATTCCATCATTGATCGTGCTCTGCCTAGATCCTATCCTCGTGTCAGCGATGAGCTCGTTTGACGTTTGAAAACGTACCCAACTAGCGGCGATACAATGGCCCATTTTAATTCTCGTTCCACCATTCAGTACCAGCCCAATACCAATGCATTGTATGATTGATTGCACCCATACATTGGTAGGGCCTTCCCCCCCCCCCCCCCCCCCCCCCCCCCCCCCCCCCCCCCCCCCCCCCCCCCCCCCCCCCCCCCGTTTTTCTTTCCCCCCACCCACCGCCGGCCCCCCCCCCCCCCCCCCCCCTATGCCCTGCTTCGCTCGTCAACTGCTCAAACGTGAGATTAGATTTTTTTGCTTCTTTCCCAACAATCAATGACGATCGAAACTTCGTAACGATCGAGTCTGTTGTTTTGATTCCCTTTCGAAATGGTTTGACATTCACCCGTACCTCAATAGGACAGGTGGTTCTGGACATCAACATCAGCAGGGAACGGAACACAACACACACACACACACTCGCGACTACGCAAACCCTACAGACGGACGAATGGGATTATTTGTTTGCTAATTAACCGGTTATTGGTCGGTCATTTCCATTCGACTGATATCGTTCGGAAAGGGGTTTTTATACAGGTGGTTGTGTGTGAAATTCTGCACCCCCTAGACACCAAATCAACAAAACCCAAGGCGCAATCGATTCTGTGACGCCGAGAACCTGTTCTGTTGTGGTTGGAACGTGGCACACGATTCGTTTTCGGGAAGCTTAGAGAAACTTTGTCCGAGCATTCCGAGCCATCTATTCGACACAGTTGCTAGAACGTACCGGGATGGTTTGGAATATTTGGTAAGATTTTTATCACAGCTAATTACTCAGACAGCGTCTGTCTGAGAGGCGTCCGATCGTGTAACCACCATCACACACTGTCGGTGCTGCTGCTGGCGTTAAGGCGTAGACGAGGGAAAGCAAAAGGGGGGAGGGGGTTGTATAATTGCGACACGGGTTATTAATGACCCAATGCTATGAAGCTATAGCTATAAAGCTTGTTAAGTGATATTGCATTAGTGCTTTGTTTCTCGCCTAATCTCGACAAATCACCTACAATACACCAGTCGTGAAATGACCGGTGACTAAAAGTGTGCAAACAGCAGCACCCAAAGGAAGTGCTGTAATGCATTCCGCGCATTCAATTAGTGGCACTCGAATGGATTGTATTAAATCGTGGATGGATTAACGCACTTTGTGAATGTGAAGATCAACGTAACACAATTTCAATCTGAGTAAGGATTTGATACATACCCCCATATGATACACCTTCTTACGTTCATAACTTGAAATTCTATGTGTGGATTAAAGGGGACACTGGAAAAGAATGAATAAAATGTCACACAATTATGTTTTTGATCTTCGACCGTCGTTGTAGCAACCAGCAATCCTCTAAATGACAGGGCTGCTGAAATTAAATGTGAAGATTGATAATTAATTACAAGTATTTTTACCACACTGTCTCTACTCTCCTCCCATTTCATTAACTCACCTAAGTAGATTTTACCAAGAGATTTTTCCATTTCTTAGTTGCAAACGCACATTTACATAATTTTACGTTTGATTATCAACGATTTAAAGTATGATATGGTGGTCCAACACTGTTCTGTAGTATTGCCTTGTCAAGCTAATTCAAGAAACGACCGCTCCAATTCCACTACACTCGAGAAAGAATTTCCGTATATAACACCTTTTTTTTATACGACCCCAGACCAAGTCTACTGCTGACTACGCTCACGTATCCACTCACCGCTACTGCCCACGCTACGTAGACAAATCAATAGGACCCCTCAGACAATCTGTCGCCCTGTCCGTTAACCACACCCCTAACAGGATATACAAAAATCCAACGGTCAGGCACAGACGAATTGTCACGAAAACGAAACCTACTCCAACAGCTTCCCACACTTATTAGCTCAACACGAAGCGCCGGTGGTGCTTTGCAATTAAGGAAGTGGCTGATCTCGATGACGTTCCTTCCTCTGTCTAGTGATACTTTGGGGTTTGCTTGTTCCGTCACATCGCTGTGTCATACTGCAGCTTCATACTTGTCGGCATATTAAAGGAAATGGGTGGATGGGGGGGGGGGGGGATCATGGACGCAAAAATCTCACAATCTTATTAAATGCCTTTTTGTGTATTTCTCTTTTTCCCCCTATGCCCATGTACGGTGTACGGCTTCGTGTAGTTAACCTTTCTTAACACCCATACGTTGCGTTGCGTACACAAAAACCGAAACCTCCAATGCAAAAATTATACAACATGCAGCCGGATGAGGGAGAGAAATAAGTGTACACAGCAAAATCAACTCATTACTCAAAGTGCCAAAGTGTACAGTGCACAAGGAAAACGATCGCAGAAAGTGAAACAAAGTCCCAAATTACGCTCTACCCAACCGTCGGTCGTGCGTGTAAAGAGCAAAAAAACGAAAGTTAATTTCTTCCCTCTCCAGCCATAGATTCAGATTGGCTGGTGCCTTCTGGTTTAGAGGCTGGTTTAGAGGCAAATATTCGGTGTTGGCGCAGTGATCATTTGGTGCAAGTGTGCAGTAAAATCTATTTCGATTATTTTGTCGTCGGGACGACATGCGCATCGCAACGCGTGCCGTTTTAAGCATGATCGCATCGCAACACACCGGTGCGTAATCCTTCGATCGTGACGTGCATGTGACAAGTAACATGTGCCCACCATCTTCTTGTTAAGCTCAAAATTCGACAGGTGCGTGAACAGTGTAAAATACACACGATATTAGTGTGTTTGTGAATGTGCCATCGAAGCTGATCGTGATCGTGTCCCATCATCGTCGCTAGTCATACACGGAGTCCCCACAGTTACGAGTCCTTCCGAATGAAATAATAAACTCTAAGCTGCTGCTGCTCGAGTACAGTGGACGCGTGCCGTAAGCAAACATGACTGTTTCGTATTCAGCGGAGGTACCGAACGGTAGCAACTTTGGCGTATTTTGGCGAATTCTATGGAAGTAAGTATTGCAGTAGTTAGATGTAACATGCCGATTAGTGATGAGTTCCCCTCTCCCGCACCCACACAAGTTGAGTCCGGCTGCTCACGTATTAGGGTAAAGATTCCATGACAGTTAGCAGTAAATAACAGGACGATATTTAAATATTAATTAAACGGCTACGCACAGAAATACGGACTGGCATGCACGGATTAAAATCTGGCAAATAACGAAAATCTTAGCGCATGGAACGTGCCTAAGTGACTGTTCGTAAAAGCCATCCTGAATATCCATTGTTGCACAATCGGGTGAGCAATAGTTTTGACCATGATCGCCGTATTCAAACTTTGCTTGAACAAGGAATATTTCTGTATATTTTATGATGTACGACAGGTATGTCAAACTAGCGGCCCGCGTCGATTTTGAATGCGACCCGCAAGAATATTTTGAGAATTGCTTAAAGCACTGCAAACCAAAAATCTGTTATTACTATTTGTCCAAGTGTATTCAATTTTTTTGAGAAGAACAGTCATTTTGTCGCTATATTCTTCGAAATTACCATTAATGTACCCATAACATTTAACAAACTTATTCTACACGTACGTACATAACAACCGAGAGACCCTTAAGAAACATTAAATCAATTGCAAACTCAGTCGTATTATGATACGATTAAATTCTGAATATTAGTATAATTTTGTGCAGAATCGATTGCACATTCTATATGGAAAAACAGATTTGCAACAACTGTCTAGAAACGAAATAGGAATGAAAATAACTTGATACACACTAGGGAACTTCGCAACAA
>AXCO02011162.1:0-10508 GCA_000473525.2 Anopheles melas
ATGGGACGCGGGGCGAGGTGTCCCCGAAAAAATAAAACTTGGGTTACCGAAATGTACGAAATTTTTTTGTACAGTTCCAGCTACAAACAGTGTCCGTAAATATGCTACGTGTTTTCCCGAAAGAGTCACAGAAAGGGAAGAAAAACAGAAGATCTAACCAAAGTGTGAGAGTGAAGGCCTTGGAGAGAGACAGAGGAGGCCACAAAAACGATGCCAGAATCAACTCTCCAGTGGACATTGGGACAGGGCCACCATGCTTCGCTCATCGAATCCTTTTTTTCGCTGGATCGTTGCGGATCGCCGTCCGCAGAAAACCAGAAACACAAAGGAAGAAGAAGAAGAGGAAAAAAGCCCAATTGCCCGACACTGCCCTGTGTGTCCCCTTTTGTAGTGGAGATCATTTTCAGGGTAAATTTAATACCTCCGTTTCGGTATCAAATTTCCACTTGACATCCCAATCCGGCGAGGGCTAAAACCTGAGCCGTGGGTCACGGTGTTTTGTGTATGGGGGTGTAGGTATAAATTTTTAAATTTCCAAAACCTTCCTGTGCCGGCTCGCAGGTACCGTTCGGCACCGAGAACGGATTGTCCTTGCCGGCGAGAAACCGCGGTCGGGAGGGATGAGCGTTTCGTTATCCATCCGGGAAGACAGCTTATCCACACGAAGATCCTTCAAACACTTGTTGTTGAGCCGGAATTTCAATCGAGCCTCGGTGCAATCGGGCGAACATCCAGTCGCTTATAGGATTCGTTCGACAAAGAGTTCCAATCGACGACGATGGCGACGACACCAACATGCCTGATCGGCTTCAGGAGATAGTGGTTTCGAGCAGCACCACCGCTGTTGCTGCTTCTGCTGCTCCTCTCTTTGGGCATAATTTGATACTTTTTTCCCGTCCGTTCGCGTTCTGAGGACACTTTAGATCGTCGAATGCCCTACCGTTGCTGGTGGAAGCTTTGCTGCACCTTTTATTATCTTGTCACTTTTTTCTTCCATGAAGGTTTTCTGTTGCAAATGGTGATGTCAACCTGCTGGGAAGAGGTTTTCCAATCATGTTTACGACACACGGAGGCTGAGAAGAATGCCGAACAGGTCGGGGCAGCATCTCGAGTCATGTTCATGTCGGTCGGTGAAACATATTGACTAACTTTGAAAAAATAATAATAAAAAAACATTACTCTACATGAGCAAGCACGCTGTGAACGTGTGAAATGCAATCAGTGCTCCTAGTTATGTTCCGTACAGCTATGGCAAAATGTAGAAATTTTTGTAAATTTTTTGGCTTAAATTATAGAATATTGGATCTTTTCGTGGAATTGACAATCAATTAGAAATTCGGAGCCATTAAGAATTCTTTATACAAAACACGAATATTTTACAAATCAAATTCAATGCAAAGCTACAACTGTGTGCTATTTTGCTTGAGAATAGATGTTTTTTTGCGCATGGAAATGAAACACGAAACGTGACTCGTCACACAGTCGCCAGTGTTGATGGCGCAGTCGGAGCGCTTCCCCGAAACACTCGGTAGTGCACCGACACCCGGAGTGGCTTCTAATTAAAACGGCAAATTGTTGTTTACGGTGTTAAATTATCAACGCAATTTGAATGCTAATTTAGCTCAACAACCCGAAAAGCGCAGCCCTGTTGCGGGTCGTGCTGTCGACACCGGGGGCCCCAGCACTGCCGGGGGTCTCTTCACTACTCCCGATGCCGATGGTCTTTTGTAACCCGAAAGCTGGTTGCTGGATGCTGGAGGGGTTTCCCAAAAAGACAGGTTCCGAAACACAACCAAGAGAAGATGGTGCGCAGGTTACCATTTTTACAGTAATATGTTCAGCGTAGCGAACACCTTGCCACGAGCATGTTATTTTGCATATTTTTATGTGCGCACTTTGAGGTTACCCTGAATTTCCATGCCAGACATGTTGGCTTGTGCTTGAGATGAAATGAAAGAGATTCGTTTGCTTGCGTCTAGAGTGGTTGCAGTACAATCTTTGGCAGTACATCGAAAGGGCGAAAGAGAGATAGGGAGAGAGATAGAAGCTACCAAGCGATATGTTCATAAATTACGAGCTGGCCATGCGAACATCATTAAGTTCACCTCTAGCCAGAAGCGCCACGAGAAACCCCGCCGGCAGCAAAGAGCACAACCCGTACCGCTAAGATCCAGATGAGAAAGTGCAACGTTTTTAGTCCACAAACGTGGTTACCTCGTTTTCCTCCACTTTGCTTTGAGCGTGGTGTAATAAACTGTCATGAAATGATTAAAAGAATAAGCTAGCTAGGAGACATGTTACCCATTACCCGTAAAAAGGTAGAGAGAGTGTATGAGTAGGGCGTCCAGAAGAGTGCATTCTGTTGTCGGTGGGACTGTTTCGAATGTCAGCTGTGATCACGGCTGGTCGACGGGTCGATGGTGTCAAGTTCACCATGGAAACGAGCGGAGGACTGCACACGCTGCTGCTGGCTGTGTGATTGAGGCAACTGGATGGTCGGAATATATGGTGGTAATCAGATACTTATCAGACTTTGTTTTACAGCGATAGGGAATGATGGTAAGGACTTGCTGGTGCAGTAAGGTAGCACCAAACACTAGCGTCGCAGCATATGGTGGGCGCCTGGGAAACACTACCGCACGGTGGGAATCATTTACGTCAAGAATGTACCTCTAGCACGTTGACGTCGCAGCGTCGGAGAACATTTCTCTGCGAGCACAAAGAAATCAGTGAGACGGAATGTGCGGTGAAAAGGATTTAGTGTCCCAGCGTAATAACTCCCTTGAAAAGCGTCACCAACCAAAGTGGAGGTTCCTTTGGCGGCTGGCAGAAAAGAATGTTGACTAAACTGGCTAGCGGTGCAGGTGGGTCGCGCGCGTTGTACGTAATTCCATCGCAGAGGATTATAAAGTCGATAAACAGTCAAAGAAGAATCTCGGCCCTGCATTTGACACCGGGTTTGGCAGGAAGGCTAGCAGGCAGGTCATCAAGCCCGGCTAAAGCTCGCCCGGGTGAAGCCGATTATGGCTCTTAAGCGCTCTCGTGCACGCAGCGCAAGCAGCTTACCCAATTTTTAGTGCTGTAACCGAACGGAAACAGCTGATTCGAACAACGTACCTAATTTAGCGTAAAAGTTGTACATCTTACCCCGAAAAACCCCCTGGTCCGTAGCCGGCAGAGGCAGAGAGTTTGAAGCGGCTAGAGCGGTGATTTCAGCTCGTAATCTTTCAATTTCGTACGATGAGTCGGTTGCTCGTTCCGTTTGTGACCTACCTCAAGCACGATCGGAGCGGTCGAAAGGTTTCTTTCGATTTTCTTCGCTCTATGTTTCCGCCATTGTTGCAGGCAGCGGTCGGGCCACCGGTGAGGCGAATGCCATTATTCTTCGTTCAATTTCCCGACCGCTTTGCATATTGTTACAAATTTCACGCTCAAATTGGACTCCTTGCTGTCTGGTGCGGCAGCGGCGGTCACTGAGAAAAAAAGGTAAACCTTTTCTTTCTCGCAGAGGCAAGTCCGCTTTTCATGTTGCATCGGCCGCGTGCAGACGAGTCGGAACCTGCACAGTGGGTGTGCAATGAATGCATGTTGCAGCAATGCAGCAGCAGCAGCAGCAGCAGAGGGAACGTAATTTGCTTTTTGTTCAAACGTATTGAAGCGTAGAGTGACCTACGGTGGCTTCGAGGTGCGGAATGCGGTCTCAAGCTCAGTCGATCGATCACGATTCGTTCTCGCCCGGCAGCTGAGCCGCACAGGGACAAGTTTTGTTGAAAAAAGACCGACAAAAAAAGAGAGTACTCTGTGGTCAAATACACCTACACCACCCATTCCCATTCTATCGCAGTAACGATACCCAAACGATACTTGAGAGTAACACAGCTAAGTGGAGGAGTGAAACTAGTGACATAAACTAAACGAAGCAAACTAGGTCTTGATGAAGAAGCATCGGTGCGCAAGAGCGAAACAAAAAAAGGCATTCTCTTGACACTGTAGCATAATGGATAAGATTACTTGTTTTGCCACCACGACGCGTTGTGGGTGATGAAAGCGAGAAGGGCCAAAGTTGCATCATCTTTCTCTTCTTGCAGTTGTTGTACGTTGGTTTCTTCTGAATCGCCGGAAACAGTTGCTAAACCCGGCACAGATGTGATATGCTGTTGCAATCTGTTTCTAATTGTATTAAAACTTGTACTCGAACTTGTCATCGTTGACGATGGTCTTGTTGTTGGGTGGTTTGGTTCGGTTCGGTGGGTGTGATGTGTTTCCATTTCCTCTCCAAGACTTCCGATATTGAATAAATCTGTCGGCAGAAGGACGGTTTTCAAGCCGGCACTCTTGTGACGAGATCTCCTGCTGCTGTTGCTGCTGCTGCTGCTAGCATCATCAGTTTCAGAAGTACCAGGAAGCATCTTCCCAGCCCCGCGGATATGTTTGATACCGATGGTGTAACATGCTGATACATATCCGCAACAGCAGGCCCATGATTGCAGCGGCAAAAGTGCAATTTTCAATTAAAACTACCCCGGCACTGGTCCCGCATACGTCACGTCAGTGACTGGGATATATGGCAACGGAGATGGATGGTAAATGCTTGGAGGTTGGTGCTCTTTGGAGTGGATATGAGATCCTGTCCCGTCCGGTAAGATGCTATCGCCGATTCCTACGACGACGACGACGACGACGACGATGGTGATGATGATAGTAACATGTGGGTTAGGTTGGTTGTGACAAACTGAGAGTATCCCTTACCCGTGCTGCGGAACGATGTCTCAAGATTGTGCATCAACAAAGCAAAGCTGAACCGTTGCTGCGTTAGCTGCGCTGCAAAAGTAAGAGCCCACACAACTACGCTGAGCTTTGATACGTTTGACGGTTAAGATAATAGTGATGGCAAGCGCTTTTTAAAAGTGTACAATTTTAATGTACAAGTATCACATTCTGGCGTGTGTGTTCATGGCTGTATCATCCTCCGGCCTGGGAAACGAGATACGGAAAACCAGTACGACGATGCTATGAAACCTTGTGGCAGGAAGCAAACATCAAAATAATTACATTTTCTGTCGATATCCAGAGTAGGGTAAAGAGCGTGAGGAAAAAAGGGAAGAAAGCACTTCACTAGCTGAGACGGGGAGCCAAGAGGACGGCTAAGTCCTCTTCATGTCCAGGCAATGACTGGATTTGATGAAGAGGATTAGTGCTTTGCTTGTGTCTTGGTGTCCCTGATTTAGCTCTTCTGGTCTGGGTGGTTTCCTTTTTCTTGGGCGGCGGTGATGGTTTACTTTTTCGTGTAACATTGTTAACGAACCTCATCTTCCCCACTCTCCCCATTAACAGATTCCATTGGGCAACGGTCGAAAGGGAATAAAACTTAGCTCTCTTAACACCACGTAGGTAAATGCGTATGAGGGGTTGGCTGCACTAAAAAAATAGCAGGTCGTAGGGGCGGCTATAACTATGGGGCTAGGGATAACTATGGGGAAAGCAGTGGACAAATTACACCCCATGTGGACGCCGATCTTGTCCGCTAGGTTTGAATTTAGTGTGCAACGCGTTCCCAAAAAGCCGCATTTTGTTGCAGAGACCGAATTAAAGTACCATCTTTACGTACGGACGGCTGCAAATGGCATCACCCCACGGCCGCCCATGATAGATGCTTTGCCGGTGTTGGCCGTTTTCGCTCCCCTGGGTGTGTCTTTTACGGTGGCTGGTAACTACAAAAATTTACTATTGCCACGTGCCATCGATCCAGCAGGAGCTTCATTTATCTGCCCGGTAGGACTGTAATCTGTGCCAGGATTCCACCAGCCGGCTGCACAAGAAGGGTAACAAAATTAAGCTCCCCATTCGTAAATTACAAACATGAAAGGCGTTTGATGTTGGACCAGGGTATAGTGTGTGTGTGTGTGTGTGTGTGTTGGAAATTGTTACAGCAAATGCCCGAAAAGCCGAGACATTTTGATTCACTGTACACAAAAATGGCGAGATACAGCAAACGATAAGATTATCTCCTTCGTTGTTACTCGTTGTTGCTGTGGTTGTTTTCAGAGCGTTAGGGTACGGTTTCTTCTTTCGCATTCTTTGCACGGTGTTGGTGTCGATGTGGTACCGTGTGGGAGAGTGGAATGCAATAAATTCTCCAAATGGTAACAGCCAACCAGCCAGCAATTGCCTAATTGAAGATTTATTTGTTGGTTTTTCGGATTGTACTCTGTACGGTATGGTTCTCCGCCCTCGCCACCGGGTCACAGCTTGATGGGTTGCACTAAATTATGCAACATTCGGTTCGACTGTCAGTCAGCAGCCGGCAGCACAGCTAGTCAAGTGTCCGCACACTGGATGCGCCCGTTCCCGATGCGTCGGTAGCAGCGTTTCACCGGAAAATGCAATCATGCGTAGAGCTTAATCGAATTTAAATTTACCTACATTTGTTTATCTTTGAGCCTGACTGGTTGAGCCGCTTTCGGAGTGTTTCGGGCTGCATGGTTGGTTGGTTGGGCGCCGTAAGTCAGATTTTCGGGGGAAGAGGAAACTCTAGTGCTCAGTTGCCGCATCCGCTGTGTCGGTTTGTTTGTTTGACCAAATGGATCCCGGCAACGGTGGCTGGCGATAGGGGTGGGTGGGTTAGAGCTTGCAAAGCGGAAAGATGTGTTGAGTTTGGAACATCCTCCTGAGGTTTCAGTTTCTCTTCCGGAGTACCGATCGGGGGTGGCCGTTAGCACCATTTTCGACGCGGAAGCTCGGCAACGGCAAGGCGAGCGTCCGGGAATGGACGGATTGGGCTCGGAAAGCAGCAAACGCTACATCACTCTCCCTAATGGTAGGGTACGTGTTGTTGTTTTGCTGATTACTGAACCAAGGGTTTGCACAGACTTTCGCCCGGGCCGAGTCTTTACCAAAAACAGGGAAAGCGAAAGGGCAAGGTGTTTGGGAATTATTTTAGAATGCAGCTTCCGCTCTTTGGCGGGCAAGGATAGGCTAGATTTTCGTGGCAGATGGTAGGAGCACCTTTGAACCCGGCCTCGGATCCGCCGGAAACTGGGAGCTGACGAAAAATGTACCTACACGAGCAAAGATTTCCCGCAAAACGGGGCTTTAGATGTGTGTTGCAGCGACCCATACGAGAAAATCTGCAAACACTTTGAAACTGTGAAATTAAATAAGGACACCCTCCCGCCCGTCGAGAGTTTCAGTTGGCCGAAGGTAGGTCGAGGCGTCGGCGAAAGGGATGTTCCCTCAACTGCAGCGTACCGGCGGAGCGGATCAGGAAATTGGCCTCAGCCGCAGGCCTGTCCCGGGTGTTTGGCTTACTGGAAAATGAAAGTTTTTCTTTCTAGTCTGTTTGAGGGTGTCGGACGTAGGATGGCGCCTTCTTGCGAGGAGTGCAACCGTACTGACTGTTGTTTCTAGCGCACATGAGCATCGTCCGTCAGCCCGTTTGTGCGCGTGTGTGTGTTTGTGTATTCCTCGTGTACTTACGTGCAGCAGGCCATGAGTGTCCGCTCCTGTACGAACGTCAACCGAGGCCGGCGCGAGGTGGCCCGGGTGGCGAAGGGTGTGTACATATGGCGTACGTGCCTCTTTGAGTGTTCATAAACTGTGAAATTATCTTCCTTCGCTCGGAATGTCGGTAATGTTGGTGGTGAAAGAAAAGAAATCTCTTCACAAATCACCCTGGCACGGAAGCGCCGAGGCAGAACACCCAAGCACCACTGCAGCAAGGGTACTAGAGGTCAAAAGTATGGGGCTCGAGACTGAGATTGCTTGCTCGCATGGTTTTTGGCCAGGATTTCCGTTCGCACCGGGAATCAAATTAGCTGGTCCCAGGAACTTCTCCATCAAGCAGTCGGCTTGCCGTGTGGGTTGACCTGAGCCGCTGGAGTCGTCTCGCCCGGCGGGAACTGGCCGGATATCCGAAGGATCAGTTCACTGGCTGCTTACAAAAACTCATATTGCTGCATACCCGCAGGCATTTAGAAAAGCTCAGTTTGAGCTGAGCTTAACTTTGAACTCGGACGGGGCTACACGGCCATTGGCTCGTTTTTATTCTGGAATATTTTTGGAGCGGGTAAGTTTTGGGGAGATAGCCCGGCAAAAGGCATCCAGTTACGCTAATACCAGTGCCCCGCCGGAGCCATTGCAAAGCAGTGCAGAAACGTGGTTTCTGTGGTATGTGCATCGAGGTAGGAGTGGATCGTTGGTTTGTTTTATTTTATTTTTTTGTTTTCGTTTTCACCGGTACTAGCCTACTATCCCCAGCCGCTTTGGACAAGCTTTGGAATATTTTTGTGCATACCGAAGAAGCAAAGCACGCCTCAACTTCTACACTGCAACACTAAACCACGGGTCCAAGTAAGTAGATATCCGAAGCGTTAGCTTCCACACTTTCATTAGTTTGCACTGGTCAATATCTGATGGGACCGGGCCGGGCCTGGGAGCGACTTCTGACTTGCTCCGGCGTTCACAGTTGTGTCCAGCAGCAGAGCCGTGGTTGTCGGTTTGAAAGTCAACCGAATAAAGTAACTGGTGTTGGTTGGGGGTAGAGGTATTATCGTTTGGAGCAGGGGAGAAAAACACGTATAAAACGGAACGTTATGTAGCTGCAGGGCTGCAGGGTGTTGCTGTGACCAGTGCAATGTGGCCCAAACTTTTTGACTGCACCCATTCAGCGCGACGGCCTGCGGGACTGTGTATGAATCGTGGCTACAGGAGTAGCTGCTGTTATTGCAGTGAACCGTGAGATAAATGCTGCAAACAACCTGTAATACATGCATTTAGCGGGCAGGTTTTAGGCCACGAAGTTATTGTTGGTGCACATGAAATCGCTGGAACGGTTTTAGACGATATTGTCGTTGTTCGGTGTGAACTATATATATTTTTTTGTATAACGTAGACAGCCTGTATTACAACAAATGTTGTTAGATTTACATTAAATATTGTACGGAAACTTTGGAATAGTATGACAGTCTAGAACATTGCATTTACAGCAAGTATGTTCAGATAGTAAAGTGTGTAAGGCAGGAAATTGAAAGTATGTACGGTTTCGGCTTGTATATGAAAACAGAGGCTGGTAACAGATCAGGCAAAAGTAATTAACACTATCACTTCTGCTTTGAAGAGCCCTCGTTGTTAGTAATACTTGCAAGGGTGCAGCCAAAGAAGAAGCGATCTAATAAATCATCCACATTCCACGTTCGGTGCACGGTATACATGTAAAAGCGATCCACTTCTTTCGGTACCGCTTTATGACTCTTATCTATTTTTATTAAACTCACATTCCATACAATGGCCCTAACAAGGTATATCTCGCATGGAGCACTTTGGGGGAAGACCTTTCCGAAAGATCCAACGGAATCGGCCGAGAAGAAAGGACGGCCTCACCGAAATCTCCATCAGCAACAGACGCAGCGTGTGTCCGGCTCTGGCAGTGATAGGCTCACGGGAAGGTTGGGCTCACGACTAGGTCTGCGTTGTTGCGTAGGCCTTCCGGACCTCGATAAGTCCCAGGGTAGGCAAAAAGCTTTTGTGCACTTGAGAGTTTTACATATTTTTGCTTGAGTGGTATCGCTTGCTTTCTGGGTCTGGCCACACAAACACCACTGCCATGCACAACACACGGACACTTACGTACGAAGGCGATGGAAATTGTTTGCTAGACCCAAACAGGGCTGCGCTGGTAGGTATTACTGTCCCAGGTCAGTTATTTTGTAGGGGTTTTGTGAGTATGTGTATGTGTGTGTGTTCAGGCATAGGCTACAACCGGCCACCGTCCGACTGCTCGAAGTTTGCTGGACGCAATCCGGTAGTCAAACGAAGGGATTCGTTTAATCTGGTTTTATTATATTTTTATTTTTCCCCCTTCACGCTCGATTAGCTTTCCTTTCATGGCACTTATTGCTTTTGGGATGGAGAGTATACCATGCCCTGCTTGCCTGTTTTTTTGGTGAGTACGTGTGAGGGCAATATTAGATCGAAGAAGAGAATCTTCCTGACCAAAGGATGAGAATGCAATGGCGCGTGATTCTTATCTGACCTGCAAAACCCATGCACCCATGGTTTTGGGTAGCTTAAGGGTAAAGTGGACAATTGCGATAAGCGAATGTTACGTTCAGTGGTAGAAAGTAGCGGAAAACCACACAGAATTCGTGGTAGGCGACATTGGCGGCAACTGTTTGGTTGTTGTTTTTCAAACACACAACAGTAGCATAAAAGAACTGTAGCTGTTCAAAAGGATACAAAATGATTGAATGTATTCATACAGTTAGAATTAAATATCCAGTCATTGGAGTCCTTTTCTTATTGTATTGTTTCTAAGAACAGAAAACTGCTTTACTCTATTATATTACTAAAGTCACAACATCATTCCACCACAAAGCGTTCTCTGTATCTGGGAACAAGACAGTTAGGCGATGCCGAAATGATTCTATATTCTATTCTTTTTATGCTTGCCGCTTTCACGAGCAGATTTGCACCGCAACAATATAATGTTGCTGGTGGTGGTGGTGGTGGTG
>AXCO02011163.1:0-10506 GCA_000473525.2 Anopheles melas
TTTGGGGACCAATGTGTTCCATTGGGTCCTTGGGTGAGCGGGGTGGACGACGATGTGCTCCATGTGCTCACACTCAGCCCACAAATGTAGCCGTATCGATTGGTGCGGTCGCAAAACTCATACAGCAAGTGCGGCTTCCCGAAACCCGTTTCGAGGCTGGCGCGCGGCTCAATCAATAAAATGCTAATGCGCCCGCCGCTCCCGAAACGAAACCGGGGGCCCACCCCCTCACGTGGAGGTTTAAGGTGGGCGGGGGGTGGTGGGGGGGGAAGGGTGTGGCATCGTGCTGCACCAGCAAAATAATAATAAAAAAAAAAAAAAAAAACAAAACCACAACGAGCTGTGCGCTCATTATCTAATAGCACACGCTTCTCCCGAAACGGGGCAGGACGATTATGACTTGCACACGCACGCACGCGTCTTCCGGTGCTATGGGGGAAAGGGGGGAATGGTGGGAGGGGGGAGGGTGTGCGGTCGAAGGTGAAGTTGCCAATCGCGCGAACCTGGTGCGAACGAACCGACCCCGGAAGCCCGATCGGAATCAGTAACGCGTCAAGCCCGGGCAGCGGCGGCAGCAAACATTCCCATAAATTGTGCGCTCGTTTGCATTTGTTTTGCAGGCTTTGGGGCAGGCGGTCGTGTGCACCCGCCTATATGTGGATGGCACCACATATTTCAACATCCACTGGCCCCCTCTCTCCCGTGCCGCCACAGGCCCCGCTCGTTTCTGTCGGTTATTCTTCGAGGTCACGGATAAGATCTTCGGTGGCCGCTTGCGCGCAAAACAGAAAACTGCAGTGAAAGTGCACACACAGAGAGAGTGAGTGTGTGAGAGACAGAGAGAGAGAGAGAGAGCCCGTCATTACGCGATGCCGGTCACGGTCCCTCTTCCCACCCCAATGGCGTGATCGAAATGCGATATCATGGACCCTTTGCGTCCTGCGAACCTCCCCCTTTTTACTTTGCCAAACCCACCGGCCCAACCGGCCATAAGACGACCTTCAAATGATTAAGTGGCAACGGTGCCCGTTATTGACATGCACACATGCCCCAGCGGTGGTGGCGGCATCGATTGCCCCACCGCCCAGTTTTCGATGGTATAATGTATTTAAATTTTGCGGCACCTTTGGGGCACCCTGCTGCCTGGCCGTACAGCTTTGCGAGCAGTTTCCCTGTGCACACACACACACACACAGGCACGCGGCACGACTGGCTGGTGCTGGCTGGCCTTGGGGCCTTGGGTTTTGGGGTCTGAAATTTTGAGCAATTTTGAGACCTCATTTTACTGCGAGGAGAGAGCGCGTTTTGGGTTTTTGGAGGACACCAAGAGGGGTGGATATTAATTTTTTGGGGCCATTTTCCGCTACCGTCACGCAGTGACGCAGCGGCACAAGGACGCCAGAAAAACATACACAGAGGCAGGAGATAGTAGAACAGGTCCCACCATCATAGGTGCCATGATTAATGAAGTGCTGCAGATGTGGAGCTCATTTTTGCTTCCCCCATTTTGGGGCATGGAATGGAAAAGCCATCTAGTGTGGGCCTTCGCGCTCTCGCCGAGCTGCTGATTGATGCTGATGGAAGGCACGATTGGGACGGGAAATTAAAAGTGTGCGATTAAAATCAAAACCGGGCTTTTTAGAAGGGACGTGCACCAGTGCCATACAAACGCCGGGATAGAATTATGTCGTAAGAAGATTTTAATCATTTTCTATTGAAGAAGGATATTAAATTCTATATTGGCTTAAACACTATTCAAATTTAACATATCTAGCTACATTTCGATAGTTTCACGCTTTTTTAACAGTTTTTTTTGAGCAGGTACAGTAAATTGACAGAAATGTAAAGCAATTCGTTTAAATTCGTTTAGAAATCATAAGATAGTGAAAAATACATTGTTATTTACATGTTATTAGCTACCTTCGAAAAACCAACTAACACCTTTCTTTAAAATTAGTTTCAAACAAAATCATAACCAAACACAAAAAAAAAACATTGTAAAAAACATGAAAAAGAGCAAAGTTGTTAGAAATACAGGGTTTTCCAGGGGTTCTCATAGGAGTGGGACACTTCCTTGACTCTTTCTAATGGGAAGTGAACTTCATGTGTTGGAAATTTGACTCCATGGCATCCTTTTGGGACAGGCTCTTTGGAAATTCCTATTAGATTGGTCCAACAAGGGTGCTATAGACTCCAATTCCCATTACAATAAGTTCATTTCATGGAAGAAAAGTCAATGAAGTGTCCCACAGCTATGAGAACACCTGGAAAACCCTGTAAAGCAGTAACTCTAGTATTCCACGCTATATGAAAGGTTGTCCTTTACTTTACCTACGTATATCTTATTCTTTTAATATTTACGTATACAAAAAAGGTTCAAAATAACTTTAACATCCCAGTTGCGATTTATGACTGCTGTGACCCATACAGGGGTTTCCAGTGTTCTTCTTCTTCTATTTGGCGTAACGTCCTACGCGGACATGCCGGGCTATACAGGCGTTCGAGACTTAAGCAACCGGATAGACAATCTTTGTGGCGGGAGAACGGTCCATTTCAGACTTGAGCCCATGACTTTAAGTTAATTTCTTCAACATGGTTTTCAACACGTCTCAAGCTGGATCGAGTTTGACAGTTCCTTGAGGTGTGTTGAAAATCATATGTTGAAACTGAAATTTCATTTTGAAACAAATAAACCATTTGACAGCTGTTGAAAAAACATCTTGGCTGCGGTGAATAACAATGTTTACATTCGAAACTGACTTGGAAACCCCTGTAATGATGTGCACATTCGAAAGAGACTTGGAAAACCCTGTATTACTATTAGAATAGGTAGCTCGGCCTATACTTCTAACAAACTGATAATTACAAAATATGTACCCCCTAATACAAGGTTTCACCAAGTCACTTTCCAAGTTGTTTTCCATGTGCTGAAAATCATGCTGAAGAAATTTAAAATTATTATGATGGAAATGACATGTCAGATCGATGTTAAATAACATTTTGCATGCGGTGAAAACAATGTTTACATTCGAAACTGTCTTGCAAAATCCGGTTAAATTCAGTGGAACCCCACACAACGAGGTTAAACCGTTCCAGTGCCTTACTCGTTATTTGGGAGACTATTTTCCATTTGTTTATATTTGTCTGTATGAAAAGTAACACAATTGTTACCAGGATCAGAAATGTGCTAATATAAATGTATATTGTTTCAGGTAAATATTCTTCAGCGCGATTTTTTTAAATATTTTCGATTGCATCTTCTTCTATCACACAACAACCGTTAAAGAGACGAATGAGGCCAATTGGCTCAAATTCTCTATAAAAAAAACAACAACAACAACAACAACCGTTGTCGGTCAAGACCTGTCTGTACCCACTTTTGGGCTTGGCTTTCGGTGACTTATTCGATTACCCATATCAGGATAGTCAGTCCTACATACGGGGAAATGGTCCATTCGGGGCATGAACCCATGACGGGCATGTTGTTAAGTCGAACGAATTGACGACTGCAGCGCAAGACCAGCCCACATCATTGGCATCAAATCTACTATACACGTGTAGCTATACAAAACACATTTGTATCAGAAACACAAGCAATATTGCTTGTGATGTGAGATTTTATTCGTTAAAAGTGGTATTCGTTGAGCATTTAGATATGCTCGTTATGCGCTAAATTCGTAATAGACCAGAGTGGTAGTAGCAGTATCGCTCTTAAATTATGAGCCATGAAGCTTCGATGAGCTCTGAGCATAAAGTTTGCATTGAGCTCCACTAGCATAAACCGAGAAATATTTTGAACAGAGAAAAACAGCTTTTTTATGTAATGTATATATAGTGTTTGCATGCCAAAACGATTGCATTACTTTGAAGAATACTGCAATGCAAACATACAAGCGTATAAAAAAATCCATACAGCTCCGCGGGTGGCGCTATTACAAATAAAATTGTGTGGTCACGCTGTAGGTGAAGAGGTCATTATTCATACAACTTTTTGTTATTTACAAAAGTGTATTTACAAAATTATAAAAAAAACTATTAAGGATAACAGCACAAAGACTGTCGGAGGTCCACGGAGGATTCAACTCCAGCATTTGTACATAAAACATGACAATCCACATTGCCGTGAGTGAGTCAATAACTCAACAGTAAAGAGGTAACTCCCAAAAGAGGTCCCTCAGACCTGGAGCGCTACGCTGTGCAGCGCTACACCTCTTTCGGCTGTGAATGTCAACACAGACATTGAGCTATTGATTTGCCGGTGCTAATTGTGTGGTAAGATAGCATCCTTTTGCAACGTGAATGAACAGCTTCGAGCAACGTCAAACCTTCTAGATGGAGCTAGAGCTCTGCGGCTCTTTATCACAGCTCAGTAAGTGAGCTAAAGGCTCTTAACAGTTGAGCGGCTCGTCGAACGCAGATTCGCAACCCGATTTCGGATCATTTTGTTTTTTTTTTTTTTTTGCAAACCCGCAAAGATGACAGTGAGCGACAGTGAGATGAGATGAGGTTTCCTTTCTTAGTGCGTCATAGTGGAGCTCTTACCGCTCGATGTGTTTAAGTGTACAAGTGCAGCACTACTCTTTTCAGAATTCCATTGTTGGAGTGTATGTGTATTTGTACGCAGTACAAAAGTCAACGTGAGCAAGAAAGAGAAGGTGTGTGTGTGTGTGTGTGTGTGTGTGTGTGTGTGTGTGTGTGTGTGTGTGTCCGGCATGCAACGGTGGAAGGGGAAACGGGCTGACAACTCACCGCTGCACGGCGCGCTTCCCCCGCAGAGGAAACGCCCGCATCGACAAATGGACACTGGCCGGTACGCGTGTTAGTGTCAGTGACAGTGACAGTTTTGACCGTTAGATAGATCGATCGATTTGAAAGGAAGAGAGAAAGAGAGAGAGAGAGAGAAAGAGAGAGGTAGAGGAAGAAGAAAAAGATTGAAAAGAGGGGTAAAAGAGTTTCTTCAATTAGTTCGTACATAATGCATGTGAGTGGTGTGCAGATAACCTCAAACTTAATGTCATCCTATTATTATTTTTTCGTTGAAGCATTGAACGCTGCGCCATAAACGAAGCGGGTTAGTAAATTATCCTCATTCGACTTAATTTGACAGCTGTCAGACCACGCCGGTAAACGTCAAACTGATTGCACTTGGTAATGATCCACTTAAAGAGAAAAACGATCACTCGACACTAATATGCGCTGTAATGTTAAAATATATATAAATAAATTATGACAGCTTAAATTGCCCTCCCAAAATAATGGTCGCAGGGCTGGCCTGTGCCACTTTACCGGCGATCACACACGGCACCGCAACTGGGCAGGTGTCCTTGCCACTTTCGGCGCCACGCGGGACCTAATTTTCTGCGAGCCCCTTCGTGCCGTGCCGTGGTCAGCGGAAGTGTCCCGTTTTCCACGCTCAACAGCACACTCGATGGACCGGGGCAGGGTCGATCGATCAACATCAGCGCGCGTGCCAGAAGCCCAGGATGCCCTTGAGCGGTGCAAATACAGCAAATCATACCATTTTGGCTAATTTTCGAACCGACTGAGGCCCAATTTTGGCACATTTTTGGGGACAGTGACGGATGAGATTGCAGCCCGCTGTCCTGTGTCCTGTCCGATCTGGGGAGGCACAGCACGACGAAAAACAAGTTAAGCGAAACAAACGGAAATGAACCTCAATTGGAGCTCATTTTCCGCCCGAACCGCGAACACCGGGTCCGGGTCCACACGCAAAAAGCATTAAGCATCGGCATCATCAGTCCCTTTGTCACCAATGGAGGCCACACGCAAGGGGGGGGGGGGGCGAGAGAGGGGGGAAGGAGAACTCCAGGGCGAGGGGCACATGGTCCGAAGTTGGCACGCGCGCTCGTGCCAATCACGGAACGGGATGGAAAGCTGCTGGGATTTTCCGACTTTGTTTCACAGTCACTTGTTTGATTGCTTGCGTGCCTGTATGAGTGCAACAGAGAGAGAGAGAGAGAGAGAGAGAGAGAGAGAGAGAGAGAGAGAGAGAGCGATAGCATCCAAATTGAGGACAGTACGTTAGTTACTCCTCCTGCCCCTCCCACCCAACACCTCCTCTCGCCATTGCCAGTGTTTACTTCGCGCCGATTGGTCCGCCCGTCCGTGCCCGAGTCGTGCGCGGTTGGGGAAAAACCCGAATGGAGCGCTACCCGAACGGCCCGAATGTAAAATTCCGACACATCGCAAATGAGGCCCCTCAATGTCGGCGGGACAGCGCGGGACAATGCAGTGGAGCATTGCGGAAGGGGGTGTGTGTTTTCCTTTGTTCGTGAAAACGGTTTCTCGGCTGCTCAGAATTGGGGACAAACACACACAAAGACATACATTGTGAGGAAAGGTTGAGTTTCTTCTTCCAAGCAATAGCACTTTGGAGTAATTGTATGCGAGCTATAGAAGCTTCAGAAGAAATTTTCGGTTTTAAATACGTCCTACATTGCTCTAAGTTGAGACGAAAATGTCACAGTGCGACACGGGAATCATTTTCTTAATCATAACCTTCTTGCTCAAGTGCTCAATCCTACTCTTTAAACGATATAAAGTCATTTAAGTCAACCACTACACTAACAATGCCTTTCTAGACACTACCAGCAATATTGTTGGGTTCGTCGTCTAGTGTTTTTTTTTTAAACCTTTTTATCACAATTTCAAATAAAACACAAATCACCCGTACAAAACGCCACCTTTACCATGCTAATCCAGAAAAGGGTTTAGAAAAACACACACATACACACACATACACACACTTAGTAAACAAATCAGTACACCTTACCAGCACACGCACGTCAATTTTCATCAATCGAGCTGCACTGCACAAAGAACGCACATGCCCGCACACCCTTTTAAAAGCAGTGCCAGAGAGCGAGAGAGAGAGAGATAGAGAGAAAGAGAGAGAGAGAGAGAGAGCGCGCGCGAGCGAGAGACCCTTTTTTCACGACCTCACTTCCGGTGAACTTGCGCGGCTGGTCAAGCGACGAACCCGCGCGCCTCTTTTTGCCGTCTTTCGTTGTTGTTGTTGTTGTTGTTATTTTTGCTCCTCAAATGGACACAAATATATAGATTGGGACCGACACCAAGGCACACACCAGCACCCGGTTCGACACGTCTGCGCAAACTGGCGACCGGGTCGAGCGGCCGCGGCAGAAGAAGAAATCACAACCCAGCAGAAATCGAAGAATCGAACGAGGGTTAGAATAATCTCGACCAGGCCAGAGGTTCTTGGGGCAGGGAGAGAGCTGCTAGAGAGCACGCCCCTGCACACGACTTCGGGCGCTTGACCCTGTTCCCATTGCGATGGGAAGGTGTACGAAAAAAAAACAAGCAGAACCAATTTGCACCCTATGTCCGCGTTTGAGTGCTTCTGTGGCCTCTTTTCGTGTTTTTTTTTACCCATTTTTTCCTTGACCTATCTGGTTAGGAGAGAAATGAAGCAAACCGTGTTGTAAAATGTGTACAGGAAAAAAAAATTCAAGCAAAAACCCTAATTAATAGGGCCACACAAGCGCGGAACACGTGGTAAATCCGGCTCGAAGGACCACACCCGGCACCGCCTTCGCTCATTCGGGGCATCCGCTAAATCATTTTCCAATCATTGCTAATGGAGTTCGAACAGCGCAAAACGATGAAGGCTCAAAGACAGCATACATACACATTCACATACCAACCCTCTCGGTGTGCTGCGGAAGCGAACGCGGCCGCGTCCAGCAGCGGTCCGGTTTGGGAAAATCAATACGCTCTACGGTCCGTTTTTTGTTTTTTTTTGGGTCGCATAATTAGCTCCGACGGTTCGGTCGCACCCTCGGTACAGTGTGCGGCCGAACGGTGGCCCACTTTTGACCCCGAGGGCGACTTTTACTTTCCCACCGCGGTGGGCGATGGTCAGCTAACGTTCGCTATCTCTCTCTCATGCTCTCTGTTACAAGCAGCTCAGCTTGGTGTTGGCACGTCACACACGCCGGCCGAAGTGGGTTTCTAGATTGGGGCACACAAACACTGACACACAGCTACACAAGCTGACCGCCTTCGGGCACGGTGTGTTTCTTGGGCGCGAACCCCTGTTGAAAGCAAACGGGCGTCCTGGTCCTGTGACCTATTTGCATTCCCATTAAGTGCTGTTACACTCTTTGCTTTTCTCGCGTTGAGGAGGGGGAGGGAGGCGGGGCGCAACGTGCTGTAAAACAAGGGCTCGTCCACCTCCTTCCCCTCCCTTTTTGGTCTAGTAGTGTTAACCTAGAAACCGACTTGTGGCGCCCCGCACGGCCACAATCCGACCCTGATTGGCTCGTGTTCCCTGTGTTCCCATGAGTGTTTGTTCCTTTTTCGTACTCAGTGACCATCCCCCCCCCCCACACCCCTCCTCCCTCCCTCCCCCCCACCCCTTTCTTCCCCAAAAACACTCACCTTGAACACCTTGAACGACGACACGACGTAGCTGGAGCCGTCCTCGAGCTCGTCGAGCGAGTACTTCCGGTCGCCGTCCATCGAGAAGATGTAGCGGGCGCCCCGGGGCAGATCCATCCGGGCGGAGATCTTGTCCAGCAGCGCCTCGAGCGTGCAGATGTCCCGCCCGGGCTTGAACCGGAACTCGACGCCCGGGAAGAAGGGATCGCCATTCCGGTAGAACAGCACCCGCCGCGCCTTCCAGAACGACAGGTTTGAGTAGCGTGACTGCGGATTGCCCCCGATCGTGCCCGGTACGCCCGGGTTGCTCGGCAGTAGCCCGGACGGTCCCGGGGCGCTGTCCAGGTCCAGGACGTCGTTCCGCGACTGGCTGCGCTTGACCGGCGCTGGTGCCGGCGCTGCTCCGGCCGCGCCCGGCGTGCTGGCGGCCGTGCCCGGCTGCTGCTGCTGCTGCCCACCGGCTGCTGGCCCGTTGCCCGCTGCTACTGGCGTCCCTGCTGCCCCTTCACCGCCAACGTCCATCGACGTCCCGGCCCCGGGTGGTAGCGCCGTGCCAGTGCCGGTCGCCGGACTCTGGATGCGGCTGCCCCGCTCGACCGGTCCGCCCCGCTGCCGCGGTCCCCACCCACCACCACCACCACCACCTATACCACCACTCACACCACCACTCGCGAGCTTGTCCCGGCTGATGACCGGGTTGACGTGGACGGGGTGCCGGCGGCCCGCTAGTGGGCTGCTGCCGACCACCAGCTCGTCCTCCGCGTCGGTCGGCGAGCTGAGCTGCGCGGTCCCGAACGACTCACTGTCCGCCGGCCGGGCCTTCCAGCCGCCCCCCTTCCGGCCCTTGAGGCCGCCCGCGAGCGGACGGGTCGGTTGGTTGGGATTGGTCGGGGGACTCGGACCCACCGCCCCGTTTGTGGTTGATTGCGTTGCGGTTGCTGGCGCTGGTGCGCCCGCCGGACTGCGCTGGCCGGAGTCGCTACCGGCCGCCGCGTTGTTGTTCGTGTCGGCCTTGGTCGGCCGCTTGAGCGGCAGGGGCGAGACGGACTCCTTGCTCCGTACCAGCACCGCACCACCCTTCCCTACCACTGGCTTCGGCTGTCCGGGTGTCTCGCCGGGCTCGGTGCTGTGATTGTTGTTCACCAGATTGCTCTGCTGCTGCTGCTGCTGCTGCTGCTGCTGCTGCGACTGTTGCGACTGCGACTGCTGTGTCGACGGCACTGTCACGCTCGAGCCAGCCGAGCCGTGCGGCTCGCCGGTCGTCATCGTCGGGTTCGGGTCGGCCGTCGGCTCCCCATTGGTCGTCGGGTTCGGGGGCGTTCTCGTGCCGCTGTCGGGCTCGGGCTGTTCGCCCCGTACCGCGTCTGCGTCACCGGCGGACATGGCGAGAAAGCGGTGCCGCGGGGCGGTACTGCTGCTGCTGATGGTGTTGGTGTTGGCGGTTGCCGCTCCTCGAGCTACTCGTTCCGGCGAGAAGATCGATCGGTCCCGGTGGCGTGGATGCCTGTCCGGCGCTGGACCGACGCTGTAGCGCGCGCACGCAAGCGACGAACCCTGGGGCAGGCCTAGTGGCGACCGGGGTCGGTAAAAGTGGGACGGCACGTACGTCGGGGGGTGGCCGGCGTGCGCTCTGCTCGCATGATACGGCCCGCGGCCAACGTACCGATCGGTCGACCGGTGATCCGACGACTGGCCGTCGTCCTCCTCCTCCTCCCGTTCCTCTTCCTGTTCCTCCTGCTCTTCCTCCTGCTCCTCCTCGTCACTGTACGCGCTGAGCAGGGTGTGGACGGCCCGGCTCAAAAAGCGTCCACCCGCGATCCGCCCTTCCACTCCACTCCACGAGATTACCGCCTCGCCGTCCTCCTCGTCCGCTTGTCCGATCGGGCCGGTTCGATCCTGCTCGTCGCCGTAGTATACGGGCCGGCCGCTGACCGACACACCGGGCAGGGTTCGCACGCGCCGCCGCCGCCGCACCTGGTCCGGCTGCTGCACCCGTCCGATCTCCTCGTCGTCCTCGTCGTCGTAGTACTCGCTGGCAGAGGTCGTCTCCGATGGATCCGAAGCCTGCCCGAAACCGACACACAC
>KI922054.1:0-12252 GCA_000473525.2 Anopheles melas
TGAATCACTGAAAATATGTACTTGCGGCCCTCTGATGAAATGAGTTTGACACAGCTGATTTAAGAAATACGGTTATTTTAATCAGGTGGCCGTCTTGCCCCATACGAGTGGCACTCTTGCCCCATAGCCCAAAAAACAACGTCTTTTTGGACCCTTTTTAAAACGCTTCAAAAACTGTTTTGTTTGCACTTTTTTCAAGCGAAACTCATTAATAAGTGAGGAAATAGATGTAAAATGGATATGAGATTTAAATCGGCTTTTGAAAAACATGTTTTAGTGAGTTATAACTTGAAATGCTTAAGGTGGCACACTTGCCCCAAATTCCGCTACTGTTTCAGGATATATTGTTACAAAATGTCAGGTACGCACAAAATACTGCGGGGTTTCCAAAAGTTCTAAAATAACGAACGCGCCACAACGCCAAGTACAGGGCGCACTTTTATTTGCGCGGTAGTGCAGGTGAACGATTTATGTATGGCGCACCCTGCAGAGGCACGCCGTTCAAACAAGTTTAAAAGCATTTTTTTATATTTGAGATTATATGATAAGTCTGAATTTCTGACAGCTTGTTAAACATAAGTAAAATGAGGTTTGAATAAAAACTGGAAGATTTACAAAAGAACTTTTTTTAAAATTTGATTATCAAAGTCCAAATATGTTGTTTTTAGGGCGATTTTTTGTAGTTTGTAATAAAATGAGGTGCTACAACAACAAACGAATATTTTTGTTTTATTTTTCATCAAATATATATATATATATATATATATATATATATATATATATATATATATATATATATATATATATATATATATAAACTTTCCTTTCCAATAATATATTAAACGTTCATCTACTACAAATATTCACACCTAAACTTATTATGCGATAGTAGGACAAAAATCGGGGAATCAATCCAAACGTAGTTTGGAAAGATTTTTAAACTTTGACCAGTCAAAACTTCTGAAGTTGAAATGATAGAGTTGAAATGATAGAGTTGATATGATATTGCAGATTTGTCTTAACTTACTATTTAACATTGTAATAAACACGATTATTTCTTAATCCGAGATATTTTTTTACTTTCGACCGCCCTTGCCCTGCTGTGCAATGTTAACTAAGAGCTATGTTTGCTTGCAATCTTGCTTTTGAAGCGTAAGTATTTTGCTCTACAAATTAAGCACGGTAATAAAACGATTCGGATGCAATAGGAGCCATTTGGATTCAATCGGAGTAATCTGGATCGAATTGGATCTGTATTCGGAACAGCCGGATTCAAAGCGGTGGATACACGAATCCAATCCGGAGCACCCATCACTAGTACTTCGTCTGGAATCTTATGCTACAAAATATTGCACCAGCCACTTCCCATGCACCTTCGGTTTGATGCTTTCCCTTTCTTTACACGTGCCGCGCGAGGGTGTTGAGTTTGGAGCGACAAATGCGCCGCGCCCGGTATGCAATCTGCAGAACGCACGGTATAGCACAGCTTTTTATTGTTAGCACAAAATACCGCCCAAGTGGCCCGGGTGCGCCTGTTGGTCGGCAGTGGTTTGACCGTGGTTTGTGCTAAAACCCAACCGACAATAAAAACACGCTTGTGGGCAGTAATTGATTCAGTCCTTCGTTGTTGGTTGTGGTTGTGTTGATGTGCATGTATGGGAGTATGCGTGCAGTGGTTGATTATCGGCGTCGCTTAACAATTATCAGCGAGCAGCAGCTCTTGATTTCGGAGTAAAAAACAGTGGAGCGCTTTAATTGGAATTGTTTAAAGTTGGTTTTGTTGAGGTGGAACGTTTATGTAGAATAATTTCAAAACTTTTATCAATCATGTTTGCTAATAAAGGAGGTTGGCCGAAAGTAGAGCACAGTTTCCTCAGGTTTAGCCCATTTCCAGCAGCAGAAAAGAGTTACGCTAAATTGCCCTTGCAGCAGTCAATGAATTGTGGCAAGAATTAACAAACATGTTGAAGCTACATTACATTCTTAGAAAACGCTATTAATAAAAGGGAAAGGCAAACCAAAGCTCAAAGCATCCTCTTGCATAAATACAGTAGCAGAACTTTCTTCGCCTCAGCTTTTGCTAAGTTTGTTGAACCATTGGCTCCCGTGTGGTGGAAGCCAAATACATTGCTCCAGCATTGGGAAACAGCGAGACAAAATATACACAATTCATAAGTTTGTGGGCGCGCAACAAGAATGCGGGGGCATGTGACCGATTAGCCGCAAGGGGTGACTGAAGGATGAACCTGAACAAGCATGTACAGCATTTGGTAACTAGTTTAGCGTGGAAATGAGATTTATATTTCTGCATGTCACGACCCGCGCCCGCCTACAATGTAAACCCCCGCCGATGGTTTACAATGTTTCGCGCGTTCGTTGCGTTTAAATTCACACCCTACACTCGTGGTAAACACAACACCCTCTATGCCACAAAAAGGCATACAGTTTTTCACTACCTTCATTTGCCTAAATATTTCCTCCAAGCGCAGAACGTGCAGGCACGTACTGCTCTCTAGCACGCTCCTTTGATCCGCCTGCCATCCTCGCACAGGTAATCCGAGCGTCACAGAATCTGCTGAGCACGTGCGCAAACATACACGCCCATCCGTGCTAGCCAAAAAGATCGGCCCGCGTAACGAATTCCGCAAGCGAGCGTACAATTAATCAATTTAGCATCGCCCGAGCATTATCCGGCCTCCTCGGCGGAGACAAACTTCAACAAACCATAGATCGAGTGCTCCTTAGCGGCTAGCACTCTACGACATGGATTCGGGGCGCAACAATTACGGTGCGTGTGTGCGTTGGAGCCTATGCAACTGTGCGGGCCTTCGCATAATGTAAAGTGTAAAGCAGGTAGATGACAGCCTGCGGGAGCGGAAGTGAAAGGATGCAGGAGAATATTGATGTTAATACAAACTCCTGCCGCCATCTCCTTGCCTTCACCGCACGAGCAAAGACACCCTAACCGTAACGTGACATTGAAAAACTTTTGCTTCCTCCGGCCCTCCATCATACATTACATTTACACCGTATGTAGCCTGCATTAAGGCGTTATTAAGGATCTCAACACAAAAAAAGGCACGGGAAGTGGTTTTATTTCTTTTGCTCATATTTTTCTCATTACCAAGGAGGGAGGGAAACCGCGAAAGTATCGTGGCGAGGCTGAGGGCTTCATAAAATCTTCCCTTAGAGGCACGTTGGTTTGCCTTTTTTTGTTTTATTCGTCCTCTTTTGTTTTACAGCCAAAAAAAAAAGAACACAGGCTCACTTTATAAAGCCTGCTTAATAGGCAACGTCATTGAACAGGTCGTTTTGGTCGTTCTCCCGTTGTTGTTGTTGCTCCATTTCCCTGTTGCCTTTCGCCGTTTCTGTTTTTCACCTTCGGGTTAGGGTTGTTGCTTTGAGTCGTTTCCTTTTCTGTTTTGCACTTTAAGAACGAAACTTGTGGCGCGGCGCCACAAGGCCACGGTGGAGCGTGAACAGCAAAACGTTCGGAAACGCTACAGGGCGCATTTTAGAGGCAGCAGAAGAGGCGCTCTTGAGCCTATCTGGAGCGCTAAATGGATGAGCTTTCGGGCTTCGGGTGATGGGTATCTTCATTGCCAATTTAGCCCATCCCCAACCGCTCTCGAGTTTTATACGCGCGCGCTTGGGCTTGCAGGATGCAGACCTGTAATATTTCCCTCCTGTTTTGCCTTGTTTTAGGAGGGGGGAGGGGGGGGGGGTTCAGTGGGTGAGAGAACAGGGGATTTGTTTATGCCCACACGGAATCGCTCGTTGATTAGGCCGGTCTTTACGCATTTTCGATGAATTTAGCAGCAATAAATATGCCCAATTCAAGGCACAAAGAGCGAGAGAGTGTGTGAGAGAAAAAAGAGAGAGAGATAGACATAGAAAGAGAGAGAGAGTGGGAGGGAAAGAGAAAGAGAAAGATAGGAAGAGAGCGAGAGGGCAAGGGAGAGGTGGTGGATTAAGGCACTCAAATCCTTCAGCACCGGCAATAAATTCCCTTTTATTTAGCACTGGCGAGCTGGGAACGGAAAATGGCCAGTTTATCAAAATGAATGCTGGGTGATTCCATTGACCGAATAAGCACAAGGAACAATGAGTCCGAGGCTGGGCAATGTTAGTCACAGACACGTTGCTAGAGAGTATTTAAAATGTATTACTATCGGCAAATCCTGGTCACGGCACGGAACTGCACACATGACACACGATGAAAAGGCAGATACCCTTGTGAAATTCGGCAAACTTCAGCAAGGGATGGAAGAAAAGTAAGTATTTTAAAGGAAACAAATAGCCCGCCCGGGTACTAAATATACGCTGGCAAAAGAGAAAAGACAATCTGCAACAGAAGGAATGAATATCTGTTGACTAGGGAATGCCGGGGGTAATGGTGCGTATTCGCACGTAGTCATAGTAAACACCTCGGGCACTCCGCACAACACGCTTATCGGTACATCTGGACTACTTTTAGCATCTTCTATATTATGCTACGTTTTCGCATTCCCTTCATTTCCTCCCTCCCATGCTCCTCTTTTTGCCACGAAACAATCTCTATTTAATCGACATATTTTGGAGGTGAAGTAAAATGTCTAAACCATGCCTGCCGCGCCACCAGATACGGAAAAGAATATCGTGCAGATAATAAATAAATTCATGGAAAACCGGGCTTTCCTCTCCCCCCCTCCAGTTGCGGCCAGTTGTCAAACCGAACCCCCTTGCCAGGGTCTGAAATGCTGCTAAAAAGCATTAAGTGAAATTTTCTCGTCGCGTCGCATGGGTTACGGCGTGCGACGCGTGGGGCGCCGGTGTGTTCGATTGGTCGGTTATGAAGCGCTCCAGCGGGTGAGGGGAATGGCAAATTTTTTTTTTAGATACAAATATCTGCCTCAGAGGGCTAAATATAGGGAAATTATTTATTTCTCTTTGCCCTTGAGCTACCCGATACCCCTAAGCACCCTCATCTCCTTCAGTCTAAAAACTTCCTGGCGTTTTTCCCTTTCATTAATCGTTAATATTCATCAGCGTGTCGGCCGGGAATGAAAAACATGGAATCTGTGACTAGCGACATTATCGTATCATTACGATGTTTTCTACCCAGTACCCTTTCCCCACCCTCTCTGTCATTATTTTGAGCGGGTGGAATGTGGCGATTTGCTTTTCCACGTTGATCTTTTCATTGCAGAATAGAACAGTTATGTTTTTCTGGTTTGCTGCTTGTGGTGTGTCAGCATTATTACCCTTTTCCAGACCGTCTAGGGCTCGCTAATACTATTTACAGTGTGGTAAATGTTCTGCTGTGCCGCCTTACTGCGCCAGTATCTCGTTTTTTTTGGTGGGCTTTGCTTTAATATCCCTTGTACACAGTAAGTGCCTTAGGTTCAGATCATCGCCATGACTACAGGCGCCCAAAGACGATACCATTGAATGCGCGGTATGTGGGTATGCGCTTGAGTGTGCCTTTTCATGCTTTGATGTTACGTGTGAATTGTATTGTAAACGAAAGCTGTCACAGAAAAGTGATAGTAACCGCCCGTTCATAGTGGAACCTGGCTGCAACACACGCACACACTCACACAAGTGGCCGTGTTTTAGGCAACGCCGAGAAGTTTGCCCATTTTTTCCCCTGCTTTTGTTTGCCTGTCCCTCACACCTCCGCGAGGTGCGCGTGTTACGTCCACCTGTCACAGCTATCCGAGACAAACATTTTGCCATCGTGTGTCAACAGGATGACATCCGACGGCACGCTGTTTTTCTTCATTCCGTGGCACGGCCAACAACAAACCAAAGCGTGTAATACTCGGGCAAAACCAATTATAATCTTATTTTTATCTCCCTTATCCGTAAGCAGGTTTACCTATTAGTTTTAATTTTTGACAGCGTAACCGGTAACAGCATTATACTGACAATTGGTGACAAAATTGTTCTTTGTGTGCGACAGTTCGCATTGTCAACGCGCGGGTGGGTAGGAAAGGGAAAGGGAGGCGAAAAAAAATCATTTCCATTGTTTGGGACGCAGTGTTGTTTGCTTTTTCATCTTTTCTGTACACAGTGCCAAAGGGGACATCCATTAATGACGTAACGCTAACGCGTTAGTCAATAGAGGTGGTGCAAAAAGTATTCAATATTCGTGTTACGTAATTGAGGAAAGTTCAGGTAATGTGCGCGCAGGGGAAAAGCATTGTACCAAACCTAGCAATCTAGTAAGTTCGTAGGCGGTTCTGCCTGGTCGTGATTCGTTCACCGTTCTAGTTGGTTTAGAAGGATACTTTTCTCTTCTCAGATTGTTTTTTTTTATTCTGTTTATTTTTCTTCGACACCAATGATACGCCATTTGTCGCGTTACGTGTCGTTTCCGATGAAATATTCACCCCGCGAATGTATAATCGCAAGGCGCACCCGTTTCATGCCAAAACAATAATCTTAACCGATGGTGCTGAGCGGGTAGAAGTGATCGGGAAGCTGGCAAGTAACCGTGTCAGCAGCAAACGTGCGCGTGTGGGAGAGAGCGTGTGCAGATAAATATAGATTTGCACGGGGAAAAATTCCTATAAATCTGACACTTTGGTGGCCCAGAGCACACCATCACTACCGCGGGTTTGTTCAACTGGTTTGCATGTTTTCTCCGGTTGAGAATCGGTCCACATCGAGGCAAGCGTGGGGAAAGGTTTATTTTTTTCGCTGTAAATGTATACCGAAAAATCACGATGTCTTACGCCACACTTGGTGCGTGCAGGTCTAATGGCAATAAATAGCGTTGCCTCCAGCTTGGTTTGCTCCAACCGACCGACCGCAGAGTAATATTATCGCGTAACACCATTTATGACACATTTGTCTAGCATGCGCGGCAAGCGGCAGAATTGTTGCATACGTTCACCCACTGCCAGGGTGGAAAATAATTACATTTTATTTTTCATTGAAACGAATTAAGATTTGTTGTTGTGTCCCGCTGTTCCCTGATTTCTCCTGATCCGAATGAATTTCGAGAATTTTCCAGGCGAAGGATTGCTTCGTCTTGTTCCGAGCTGCAATCTGTTCTGATTGGTTAACGGGTAAACAATTTCCACCTGTCGGAAGTTGTGGATGCGGGAGAGTAACTAGAAGTAGAGGCTATGCCTGAAATTCATGTTCCACTGTCGTCAGGGATCACCGGAGTGGATATTACACTTTTTTTCACTGCATTCTAACACATCCATCTTTATCAAGGTCCTGTCCTGTCTCTTGAAAACCCCGACCAACTTCGGTGGTCAGTGCCGTTGACTCTTCCCGTACCCTGTCCGACGTGGTCCTCGTAGTGCGAAGGTTACTCACACTGGCAGTCTGTACTGACTCAGCGATACACAATATTGGTAATCGATGTCAGCAGCGACTCCCAACGCAACCCATCCTGACATACCGGGTTGGGGGTACGACATTCGGAATGAGTAGGCCATCCTGCGTGACTTCATTATCTGCTCGAAGGGGGCTATCTTTGACGAAGCATGCGCTCGTCGTCGCCAACCAATGAAGTTCTGTTTCGTCCCCAGCACCCGGCGGCAACGTTTCGGTGCGCTGCGAAGCGCGAAATGAAATGAAGAAATATACGCCCCGATCTATCGCGAATTTCCTCAGCTCGCGCGTCTCCCGCCAGCAATTGCGGTGCCTTATCCGCGTACACATCCATTAAAACCCCACCCCGACGGCAGGCACCAGCTGACGGAACTCGAAATGGGCGAAAACTTTACGGCACACTAATCTGTGCCATCGCTTCCGACTGGGTTTCGGCTTGATTGGCGCCTCTCGGTAGCAAAGTAACAGCAACCAAGAACGGAACAGAGAAGCAACACAAAACAAAAAACCAAAATCCTTTCCCCCAGAAATCGATGGTGCTGACGCGACTGAGGGGCCTTTGCTGCTGCTCTTTGCAAAACTAGCGTCTTACACTCTACACCCTTCTCCCCCCAACAGCTTAGACGAAGTGAGGGATGAGCTACCATGGAGTGTTTGCAATAAAGAGAGCAAGACACAAACGTAAAGCAAAATGTAAAGGTACGCACAACGGTCCCGACGAGGCAATGACACACTAAAGGTGGATAGTCGCGCCGTGTGTTGTGCGTTTGATGAGTTTCTTCAGACGCTAGCCGCGTATTACGACCTTCAGCCCCGTCCCCTCGCTTCCCTCCTTGCTCCCTTCCGAACGTAACGGACGGGGACGGGCCCGATGCAAAGCCAGGATCGGATTGGATTTGTGCGGAACGATACTCGTCTTTTTGTGCGTTTTTTACGATTATTGTGTATAAATAGAACATAATTTTCGCACGCTTCCACGCGCACCCTCCCCCACTCCTCATCCCCATCAACCAACCGCGCTCGCAGTGTAAGGTATGCCAATTACCCATAGCCTTAAGGCCAAAACCACTCTGGGACCCTTCGGCTGAGAGGTGGGAAGTAAAAAGAAAGTTGAACGGCTTCAGGGGTGGGTTGGAGCGGGAGGGTTTTGAGGTGAGTGGTGTGACAGAAACGCCCTCCTCTCCACCGCTTTTCCACCCTGCCGGGTACACTGTGAGCGCTTGATGTGACGATGATGATGACGCTGATGGCTTATGTGACCGTGGCGAGTACTCGGGGAACTCGGTGTGCTGAATGATTAACCGCACGCGGGAAAAATGAAGCCTGCCGGCATCGTGTATCCCGTCAAGGGAGCATAAAAATAAATGGATTCACATGCACGTGAGGACGTGGGGACAACAATGAGACAAAAAAAAAACAATACGCACACACACACACCTGCGAACAATGAACAGCAGAAAGTGTCCACGCAAAAGGGATGTACGAAAATCGGTTTGCGGCTGGTGTGCATTAGTGATGGGCGGGTCGACCCGAACCTATTGGGTCGGAGCCATCCGTAAGCGACCCGGAGTCGTTCGGGTCGACCCGAAAGGTACAAGTAGGTTCAGTGGGTGCAACGACTCCGGTAGGTGCGAGGAAGCATAAGCGACTCCGACCCGTTGGTGCAACGAGTTCGGGTCGGGTCGGGCCACGGTAGGTTCAGTTTGTCCCGAGGGTGCAGCGAGTTCGGGTCGACCCGATAGATCAGTAGGTGCGAGAAAGCATAAGCGACTCCGACCCGACACCCACGGGTCGGATTCGATTCCGACTGGCTTGCACCCGACTCCGGGACGGGTCGTGAAATGAATCGTATGAGCCAACACTAGTGTGCATGTTCTTTATGCAGCGCATAATCAACTGGTATAACTACCTGCGATTGTGTGCCGATGTGTGCGCGGGTGGCTGTAACGATCAGAAAGGTTGGCATGTAATTTGATGAACCAGCGCTGGGGTTCTGGCCATAATCCAATTTGCACCAGCATTATCGCCTAGCAGCGAAAGCGAACCGTTATCTATTCATGGTGGTTCGCTTCACGGTTACAGGGGAGGGTCTTTCAGCGCTTACCGACAGATTGATCAATTAATTTCGTCGTGCGATGGTTTTATTGTTATAACTGATTCAAGAAAATATCCGCCTAAAGGTATGGAATATGCCGAGCGAACCTGCATTAAATAAAATGCTCTGTGAAATTTCCCATATTCAATCCAAACACAACTTTATCTATTGTTGGTGTCAATTGGTGTGTCGGACGATCTACATCGTCCAACTTCTTTCAATCACTTAGTTAATCAATCAATTTGGTTTAAATAGGCTGTATATATATATATATATATATATATATATTATTTCAAATAAAGAAAATCCTTTCCTGAGCTTGTTACGGGTGCTTATTTTACAGCTGGGTGCAAGCAACCAACGCATCGGATCATTAAACACACGATTGACAAAGTTGAGTTGGGATTTAACTGGAGTGACGTATTGCTTATGACTTGGCAAACCCTGTATATGTGCTATTTGGTTATTTACAGTTCACTTCAGTTATTTTTTTTTTTAACTCCTGCCTGTTATCTCATCATTTACTTCAATCGTATTTGATTTGCAATATTGTGTATGTGAGAATTTATGTGTTTTTTTCTTTTGTAAATATTTACAATATATAGCACAAATAGCGCTTTCCTGATCCATGTGGAGTGCATTTGCTCGGTACTTACCAATTTTTTTTTCAGCCTTATTCCAACCACATTACGGTGCCGTGGGTTTGTGGGCATCAGATAATTGTGTTTTAAAAATCCGTCCAGATCCTCGTTAACCAGCCGAGACAACCAGATGGCATGCCGCAAGCAAGGCCTCGGATGCATGCACAACATGCAAACAATTGGCTTTGCGCTTCCATTTTCCTGTTTAAAACGCCAGCGCTGTCAACAAGGCGCCATTGATACTGCGCTGGACAAGGAGGCATTGATTCCGTGCCGTTTTAATAAGCGCAAAGACTATTATCGCCACGCGAGTGGGCATGCTCATTAAAAGAGAAAATAAGCCACTGTGATATGGCGCAAAAGTGGAGTGTAGAACAAGCAAGCCAAAAGTGGACATGAAGCAACACTGTGAGGAATAGCCAACAACGCCACGAAGTTTAAATAAATAGCTTAAATAACTTTGCAAAGTAAAGTCTATAACAATGGAGATTCCAAACTCGGAACGCTGCTTTGCGTTTGCACGGATGTAGCATTTTTCACGTTTTATTTTTGTTTTATTTGTTTTTTGCAGTTGTGCCCAACTGTTTTGCTCCTCTAGGATTTTTTAAACACCGGCCAGATTGCCTCGGTTAAGCCTTTATCGATGAAACAAGCGTCGTCATCGATACGTTGCAGAAAGTCAGGCGAAGGGAGTGAAAAGTTGGTGATACGGCGGAAAAGTGAGATGACGGGAGGAAAATTAACATTCCTTGGGGCTGCTTCTGAAGGGTTTTTGTGTTTTTTTTTTGGTTAAGAAACCCCATCCAACAGGTCTCGAACACTTGTGCGAAAAACCGTTACTGCGCCTTTCCCCATTCGCTAACCGGCGGCAGGGGATGCAAAACACCGTGCGGCAGGGAAATAACCGATGAAAATCTAACACTCGCCGTATCACGTTTTTGCACGCTTGTATGTGTGTCACAATTTATCGGGCTTTTCTTTCCCAAGTTTTGCTGCCTACGAGTGTTCTGCGCCGTGTGTGTGGGCCATATGTTGCATATTTCATGAGATGACGGCAGTACGGCGAAAGCAAGAATGCTTCCGACAACGCGCACCACACCGAGGTGACGCATTGAAAGTTATCCTTTTCCTTGCTTTGCTGCTATTTTCGTCCTCTCCCTTTCCTTCCCTCCGGCTACTAGTTCAAAGAAATTTGACCATTTTTAGGCAGTCTTGGAAAAGAGCAAAGAAAAATCCCACCCGAGCATTGTGAAAATCAGGATGAATAATGTTAAAAAAAAACCGCTCTTACCTAACGCACGTCTCTGATTGAGGCGGAAGAGGATTTGGGTTTACTTGCTCGTGCGTTTATGAACCAAACGGTGCCTTGCGGCCAAGGTGAGCGTCCACAAGCGCCAGCCATCTCAAAGGGTCTCGCACCCAACACGGAAAAGCACTTCCAACGCGCTTTGGCATCCAGGCAACACACTTAATGCGCTAATACGAAAGCAACCTCCGATAAGCCAACTGATGGGCGGTATGTGTTTGTTTGTGAGGTTTTTTTTTAAAGGCGCTTGAGGAAGGGGGAGGGTTGGTTCGGGGCACAAATCAACGGGATAAGCAGATAACTGTGCGCTGCGTTCAATTTATGAGCGAGTCCGTCAGACCGCTCTAAAGTGCGCTCTTGAGCCAAGGTCAGTGGGCTGCTCGGTAAATGTCAGAATCCTGGACGAAGGAGAGGAGTCTGGAGCAAGCCTCTTTGAGAAGGGTTTAAACGTTCCCGGAATAGACGGTTTCGGAAGGAAGCATGTCTTGTTCTTCTATATTTTTTTGTTTCTTTGCTGTTCGGTTGCTGGTTTGGGCAGGGTAGGGGAACGGCTGTTATTATGGTTAATTTGCCGATGCTGCTGGCTATGAGAAAATTAAATAAAATCAGCGGGTAAATTGAAATCTTTCGTGGAATCAGCGCTGCGCGGTTCAATCTTTACCCATCTTTTCCCCTTTCTATTCGTTTGCGTTATCGAATTGAATTATCATGATTTCGGTTCTCTTCCGTCGATTTGTAACGTGCAAATTTATTTCTTTTTTCCTTTTTTTCCGAATTCGAACTTATTTTTCATACGTTTATTCATTTATGATTTTCCTTTGTTGCTCAATTTACTAGAGTTTTTTTGTCACGTTTTTTGTCACTTTTTATTTTGTGTA
>AXCO02011168.1:0-10498 GCA_000473525.2 Anopheles melas
TTTTTTTTTTCATTTGATTTTGCTTTTTGCGCCGTTTCGTTTGACTTTGTACTCTCTTTTTCGTTCTGTTTCGTTCCTCGATTGAAAAACTTAAAAAAAAACCCGTAATTAATACCTAATTGAGTGTGTAAATAGCAAGCAACCTGAATTTAACAACAATCTTCTTTCCCTTTCTTCCCGGCTCACTGCCGCCGGTTGTCGTCTGGTGTCGGTTTGCTCAAACCTTAGTTTTCATGGCGGAAGTTCGCCACCGTTCCGGTGCACAATGTAGTGGAGTCGCACGTTGTTCGAACCGTTCGGCAGTTGTTCCTCCAGGCCTGCCTGCGAACGGCGGACGGCATGGCCGATCGGTATCCGAGTGCCGATGATGTCCGTGTAGTGCTGGGAACCTGGGATGGAGGGAAGAATCACGATTAGGATGATGATGCCGGCACCAATTTCGAGCACTCGATTTCCTACTGCCAAAACTTACTGAACGGATCCCACGGTGGTTTCGTCAGTGGCTTCAGCTTCTCCTTCGGCACTGCCTGCTCCAGCGCTATCGTCCCGATCGTGATGGGCATCGCCAGCCGCGGACTAATGTTTGGCCCCGTTACCCGTGCCTCCACCTCCAGCTCGTAGTTGACGCTGAAGATGGGCGCACCGTCCGTGTAGGTCGGTGGCACGGCCGGGATAAGCAAATTTTGCTGATGCTTCACTACTTCGCCGGAGGTAACGCCGGAACAGCGCGACTCGGCCACGACCAGTGCGTCGGTGCGTGTTTCCACCGCCGGCTGCTGGCTGGAGTAGCAGAGCTTCTGCACGAGCTTCACGCGAAACTCGGTCACGGTCGTGCGGCTTCGGTTGACCGCATCTATCTTCATCACAATCGTTTGGCCCGGGATGTAGCCGCAGCGGGCTATCTGGGCCGATATGTATAGTGGTTCGGACGAGCACGGTCCGCAGCAGAACACCTTCGTCAGCTCGCTCTTGGCGGGCAGCAGCAGCACCTCGCCGTGCTCGTTCAGGTTCAGGTGCCGCAGCACGGTGAAGCTGGCCTGCCCGATCGGGTCGACCCGTGCCTTGGTCCGGTGCACCGACACCTTTGCCGTGTACCGGATCCGTGCATGGTAGCCCTCGAACGAGGTCGGCAGGTGGGCAGGAAGCTCGCAGGAGAAATGATACGTATGCGTTCCGATGGCAAGGTCCCGCACCGGTCCGACGGACGAGCCGCACAGGAAACTGGTCGAGTTGAGCAGCGTCTGTTGACCGTGGTAGCGGGTCGTCTTGCGGCTGCCACTTGGTTGATGGCCGGTGGCCGACTCGATCACCTCCGACCATTCGATTTCGGTCAGCCCATCCAGCCGCAGAGAGATTCCTACACAAAAAAAAGAATTAATCCCAATGGAGTTTCAAGCATGCCCAGCAAGGCGAAACGATACCACCCCGTAAAACCACCCAAAACGTACCAATGACACTGAGTATTTCTGTCAATCGGAGCTCCACCTGGCCGGCGAGAGTCTGCCCGGCAAGGTACACGCCGTACGGGTTGTTATCGAACCGTATGTGGCACTCGGGGTCGGGCATTTCTTTTTCTTTTTTACCACACGTGTCACACGGTGCGCTTCATAGCCTCGATGCGTCACACTCGTATGGTCTAGGTAGGCGGGTGGAGCCTTCGATAGAATCGATTAGCAAACCATTGAATCATCGATGGTGTCTTACCGATCGAATTCCTATCACGACGGCATGAAGATGAAGTTTAGAATTCTTTCACAACTCCAGCGGTACTTGCATCAGCGCTAGATGAAACGTCTAAATGCCGTATCGTCCGTGCTAGTAAAAAAAACAACTAGGAACTGTTCACCGTTCAGCTAAATCCAAAATCCGCCCTATAGACACTTGCTGAGATATGGATTACGGTTTTTTTTTTGCAACGGGTGCGCCTTTTCACGCACCCACTATCAAACACCGAACACTCCGGGCTTAAAACACTTGAAACAGGTTGTACGAAACTGAGGCGCTACCGCGGAACCTTCGTCCTTGGGACGCCGCCATCGTGTGCGGTTACGCTTTTCTTTCCAAACACACGCACACTAAACCTCCGTTTGCCAAAAATATGCGTCCGATGCCCAAACCCGGGGTGGTGGCTCCGGAAAACCGGGTGGGGTTTTTGGAAATGCAATACCGATGATGTGTGTGTGTGTGTGTATGTCCTGTCTGGTGCGTTTGACGTAAATCGCACAAGGATGTTTTGGATTTTTGGGGCGTCGCGTGCTATGATTGCCTCGGGGTAGTGTTGTGTTCGTGGTCGTGTTTCGTGCATTTGACGCAAACAGCAGCACTGGTGGATGAGATGTTTGTTTGGCTCTTTTGGGTGAAAAATTGAGAGCATTTGCTCTCGCGCTCGCCGCGTTCGGGATCTCTCCTGTTGGAGTTTTGCCCCAATCGGAAACGGGGATGCATGCTAGGTAGTGGCAGTGTTGCCAGTTTCGGGTTTCACATTTTACGCAAAAAAGTAGGCACACCATCCTCGTTACCTTGTTTAGAGAGCAGACTTAGTAGGCTTGGCACTAGGCCAGCATTGCTTAAAAGGGGAATGCTGCACCAATCAATTGTCGAGAGCTGTCTTTCAATCAATCACAGCAGTGTTTACTCATTGCAATACGTTTATTAACGGAAAATAGAAAAAAAGATGATACTTATCCTAATTGTGCAATGGCAAGAGAGTACTCATCCCGCGTGCGTTCTGCTGCCTAGTGGATTGGTAAGTGATTCAAGTATTTCAACGCTGAATCATGCTCCATCCATCCATCACCGGGGTTTTACTCGCCGAAACGGTACACCATGTACTGTGGTGTGAAATTATTGCTACCCGTGTTCTCCTCTCCTTCCTCCAGTATGTTGGCCGGCGTGGATCCTACCGCCTCCTCGTACGTCGGTGGTGCTATTTTGGAAACCAAAAATAGATAAACAATCGGATTGCGTTAAATCGGTTTGCTAACCGTAGGGGGGGCATGGTGGCAGTTGCTGCCAAATGCGCAACCGTGCGCGCCGCTCCTTACGTAGCTGATCGTTGGGTACGCTTCCGGTGACTTGGGTGACGGGTTTGAGCTGATCGTACGGTACAGGCGGTGCCGATGGTTCCTGCACGGCGGAGACGGGGTCTGGCACGGTTGCCTGCGGTACGGGGTGCGCTTGTAGCCGATAGTTCATCTCCATCCTGGGGATGGCGTGCGCCGCTAACGGCACCGTGCCGAGCGTTATCGGAATGCGAACGCGCGGATTAATGTTCGGACCGGGTATCTTGCCCTCCACCTCGACCTCATAGCCAAGCGTCAGCACCTGGCACTGGTTGCTGGTCGAGGGTAGGGCCGGTATGGCCAGATACTGATCCCAGGTGCCCTGCTCGCCGGCCCCCACCCCCGGACAGCGCACCTCCGCCACCACCTCCGGCTCCAGCTTCACCCGGCTGTACGGTGTCTGGCTGATGTAGCACACGTTCTTCAGCAGCTTGGTGCTGAACTCGCTCACCCGCTTCTTGCTCCGGTTGGTGGCCTCGATGCGCACCGCAATCGTTTGCCCGGGCACGTACCCACCGATCGGTAGCTGGGCCGAGATGTGGAGCGGATCGGAGGCGCACGGCCCGCAGCAGAACACCTTCTGCAGCTCCAGCTTGCAGGGCATCGCGAGCGTGAGCGCATTCTCGTTAAGATTCACGTGCCGTAGCACGGTAAAGCCGACCTTGTACGTCGGATCCACCTTCCACGGGCGGTGCAGCACCACCCGCACCGTGTACCGTATGTGCCCGTGCTGGCCCTCGAACGAGGTGGGCAAATTGGGGGGCAGCAGGCAGCCGAATCGGTACGTGTGCGTACCGGGCGCAATATCGAACGGGTTGCCCTCCGGTGACCCCTGCAGGTACGTGACCGTGTTGATGTAGTCTTGCCGGCCGTGGTAGTGCACGGTGCGCCGGGATTTGCCCGTACCGCTGCTCTCCGACCACTTCACCTCGGCGAATCCTTTGATTTGCAGGCTGACACCTGCAAATGCGCGTACACGGCGTGTGTGACTCATGTTGGGTATTTTTTTTTACTTCCAGATAGTAGTACGTAGTACCACCGTCCTTACCTTTTACTTTGAACGCTTCCAGTACGCGCAGCTCCACGTACCCGGACAGGGACTGGCCGGGGAAATAGACCCCGCACGGGTTATTATCAAACCGTATCTGACACTGGGACGCTTCCGGCATGCTGTAGCTATTGCTGTGGTTTTGGACAATGTACGACTGGATCCAGTGATTCCGAAAAGCACTGCACGATCTGGTATCTGCACCACACTCCTACACGATTCTAATCGCACTGAAATGAGCGTGTGTCCGTCTATCGTCCCGCGGGAACTCCTATCAGAATCCGAGGAGCCCTACGGAACACTTTATCTAACTAGCGACTGGTGGCGGGCGACGGCTTCCCTTCCACGAGGCCTGTTTTCAATTGTTAATGGGTGTTTCGATAAGATAAGCTCCACATTTCGTCAACATCGATCGAGGTATTGGTTGGTTTGCACGCCTTTTGCCACACGCCATCAGGTGCTGCTGTTGTGTGTTTTAGGGGTTTGGGCGGGCAGTGTGCATCAGCGCAGGTCGCAGGCCACCACCGCGGACATTGCAACATCAATCAGCTTTCGTGTGGAGATTTTGGGAGAGACGTGTTGACAAGCCGTAAGGGGTCGGATGAAGGTTTGCATTGCCAACCGTGCAAGGAACCTTTCTGGGTGACTCATTGTTTGGTTTGATGTGTGCATTGAAAGGATCTTTACAATTTATCTCAACAACAAACTATAGCATCGTTATTTAATGCCGAATTGGCGACTGTTCGGATTGATAATGATAAGTCTGTGATGCGCGAAACTTAATGCATCGAAGATGAAGCTTGGCTTTGAGACTGAACGATGAGAGCCGATCTGAATTAGGGTGTGCTGTTTTGTTTTGTCTCTATCATCGTTACCCCGGCAATAAAAAAAAAGAAGAACCACATAAACCGAGTCGGTCGGACTATTGGGAAGGGGGGTGGGTAGGGGAACGCCATAACATTCCGTGAAGCGGAATTCTTCAAGGCAGTTTTGCTAATCGCGAGAAGAGAGCGTTAGCCCCGAATTGATGTTGCGCGAGTGTATGTGTGTGTGCATGTGTGTGTTCTTTGAGGAGGGTGGGGGGGACCACAGCCCGCAACGATACGCAACTCACCCCTACCTCATTCCTCCCCGTCTAACGGCCTTAGTGATAGCCCCACGAAGGGAGAAATCAGTTTATGCTTCACCAATACGCCACCGGGTCTCGGCTTCACCAACACAGCACCCGCCATCATCGTGTACACAAACAACGCCAACCCGCGGGTGGTGGTTCGTGAGAAGGTCACTTCGGCTGTATGACATCATGCTCCCACCACCCCAAACAGAAAAAAAAGCGCCACCACTGAAACAAACATACTGAGCAGCTTCAGGGCGCGATCAACGCACCGAGCCGGTTCAGTTACGAGCGAACATCATAATAGAGAGCAGTGTAGTGGTAGTAGCCAGCCAGCCAGCGTTGTGAGAGTTTCGTGCGTGCTTTTGTGGTTTAGTGTGTGAGAGAGAGGGGAAGGGGGAAGTAGGGAGACTGCTCCCTTCAAACCAGAGGCCAGCGGCATCATGAAAGTGCACTGTGACATCCGCTTTACCAACAGCACGCAGGGAGCTTACCTTAGCGGGCAGCAACTGACGGGCCACGTCCAGATCAAGCTGACCGAGGCGAAGAAGTTCAATGGTACGATACGATACGGTGGTGAAGGCGACGGTCCGTCTCTTTCCAAGGGCGATCCCAGGGTCCGCGGTAGCCTTTCTTCTTTTCTACGTCAGATTTCCCTTTTTCGTCGATGGTGTGATGAAGTGTGTGTGTGCGTGTGTGTATGTGATTTCCCTTCTTCTGTAAAGCTTCTTGTCCACGGCAAAAAAAAAACAGAGCACAACCATAAGGAAGCGATGTTATGTTGATATCGCGATCTGTACTAGTGATGGAAAAATGAAGTTTTCGTCGGAATCGATTTCGGATAGATCGGCTCCGGAATTGGAATCGGAATTGGCTCCAAAATCAGAATCGGATTCAAAATCGGAGTCGGTTTCGGCATCTCCATAAAAATAGGCGTTTGGGATCAGATATTGATAGCCACAAAGATTCCAAATTTACTGGCAAACGATCAATTCTCATGAAGATTCCCTGACTGATTTCACTTCTTAAACTTCTTATTTTCCTTCAAGAACTGATTCTTCATTCCGGAGCTAATTCCAATTCTAATGTCAATTCTGATTCCGTTTCTGGAGCTAATTGCGATTCCTAAGTCTATTCCGATTCCGGAGCTGATTTCGACTAAGGAATCGGCTCCGGAATTGGTTTCGGAGTTGGCTACGGAATCAGAATCGATTCCTGCATCGGGTATCGGGTATCGGGTAGGTCTGATCCCGAGCTCCCACCACTAATCTGTACATTGGTTGGAGGAGACATGATCGATCAGAGTACAGTGTTGCAGTTCGGGGTGCATTTTTGTTTATTTTATTTATTCACTTTCACTCTCTCTCGCTCTCATCTAGAAATCACACTGCGAATAGTCGGCTATAGCAATGTACAGTGGTCAGAGAAGCGGGGCCAGGGCAGGCAACGGCGTACGGTCTACTACACCGCCAAACGGGACCACCTGTCGTCGATGAAGGTGCTCGTTGGTGCGCAACAGAATGGTACGAAAACGCAGCTCTGTTTCTGGTCGCTCATTTCGCGACCCCCTCATAGTTCCCATTGAAAAAAACGATATTAACAAATCCTTCTCTTTCGTTTCTCCCTATCCCACACAGGCTCGCCCACAGAACTGCCGGCCGGGGAGCACATCTACGAGTTTGCGTGCGAGCTGCCGTCCCATCTGCCCACCTCGTTTGAGGGCACGTACGGGCACTGCCGCTACACGGCCCAGGTCGTGTTGGACCGGCCGTGGAAGTTTAACATAACGCACAAGATCGGCTTTACCGTGGTGCAGCCGCGCGATCTGAACCTGCAGGCGCCCTCGATCCGGCTGCCCAGCCGGATGGAAGATGCGCGCGTGTTCTGCTGCGGCTTCTGGCGCACGAAACCGCTGTTCGTGAAGGTGACCGTACCGTTCACGGGGTACGTGCCCGGGCAGGCCATACCGCTCACGATGGATCTGCACAACCAGTCGTCGCGCATCATCGAGGGCGTTAACATGAAGCTGCTGCAGGAGATAACGTACCACGCGGAGTACCCGGCGAGCAAGACGCGCCGCGAGACGCACACAATCGTGAAGCACATCGGGGACGGGGTGGCGCCCGAGGCACAGAAGCAGTACGAGCAGCGGCTGGTGGTGCCCACGGTCATACCGACCTGCGGCGATCAGAATCTCATCTCGGTGGCGTACCGGTTGCATATGACGGTGCGGGTGCAGGGCTGCGGTTCGGATCCGGTGCTGGAGATACCGCTCATTATCGGTACGATTCCGCTGATGTTCCAGCAGCCGGCAACGGTTGCCATACCGCAGACGACGGCTGTGGGTGTGAGCAGTGGGCAGGAGGCTGGCTTCAGCTTCGGCAACTCATCCGGTCCACTACCCTCCGCCAGTGGTTTGGTGCGCGAGCAGACACTTCCACCGGAGTATTTGCGTAAGTGCGCGTGAAACGCCGGTTGTTGAATATGTCCAGAAGATGTCTTATCTCTCTCTTTCTTTCCTCTCTACAGCTCCCCCAACGTACGAGGAAGCGATGAATGCAGCGGCCGTGGTAATCACCGACGATACGGACACCAACGCGATCGGCACCAAACCGTACGTACCGCTGTACCCTTCGTACAACTTCAACGACATCCAGTGGCCACCGCTGCCACCGATGCCGGTGCAGCCACCGTTACCACTAAAGCAGTGATCCCACTTGATCGAAACATCGTCGGGGCCAACCTTACCCTATATCGTATTACAAAGCTTTACCATGACACGTGGCAAACTCTAATGACAATTTCGGTCGATAAAACTTTTTCCAATAATTCCAAACGCTGCTCGGAGGATCGTCTGCGATCTTTAAAACCTCATTATTTACAACAGTGAACCCAGAAAGCGATGCTTCCATCTCAGTAGGCGTGACGCATTTTTTGGAGCATGTTGTTTACTTCTACTCTTCCAACATACCGTAGAGATGTATATTTTGAATCTCACTTTACAATGTTTACATATTTACATAGTTTTAAAAGCGCTGCACGGGACTGCAGCCGTACCAGGGAATTGGTGGGAATGACAAGTGTACTTAAAAGAAGAAAAAAACCTCTACGTGGCCTAATACTGTTCCAATTTGATCGTACTTTGTCCAGGATCCGAAATCCGGCGGCGCTTAACGGCTGGGTTGGTACTGGGATTCGTGCTGTGGGTTAGCATTTACTTGCAGCAGCCTTCCTTAGCGCCATTCTTGCACGGGCAGGTGCAGCGTGACTCGCAGCCACATCCGGCACCGCAGTTCGGGCTGGTGCATTTACAGTCTGTGGTGATGAAAGACAGGCTCCCTCGGTTAGTTAACATCCCAGGTCACAGCGCAACTGAAAGATCCGCTATTGGCGATACTACTTACCGGCAACGCAGGTTTTGCACGGCATCTTTTGCAGCTGGTTTTGTTTGGTTTGGTATTGTAACACACCCCGTAAAGTATTGCTTTGAAGATGGCACGATGTCGTTGCTCGGCTAGGAACAGATTAGTGACTTGATTCGAACCGTTGCACCGGGCCTCTTATATTGGTGGTGGTTGTGCAGCTCGCAGCTACTATTGCTACTGCTGCTGCTAGTTTCCGTGTGCAACATACATGCGAGCCTCAGAGTGTGGGCTACATGCCGAACAAAGGGGCCTCTCGTTGCGTGCCCCACTAGCGCGTACACGTCATACTAATGTTGGTGTTGTGTGCAAAGCATCGGCGACGAGCAAAGTGTATACTGTGGTGTCTGCTGTTGGCGTCGTTGACCGATGATTATTATTTGTTTGTCTGCTTGATTAGATATATCAGGGGGGAAACCGGGGAAGGAATTGAAACATGCCTCCCCACACAACACATACGTTTGTCGCCTGGTAGTGGTGGGGATTGAATTTCTACGCTTACCTATGCGGCAAAAACAATTGTAGCCGACTGTGTAGTATAGAACTGCATAATCAGGGCTTTTCGATTCGAGGACCAAAACGTTCAAGAACGGAAAAACACGAGATGCCTACGTCACGTGTTTTGTTTTGGTTTCTTTTTCGCGTATTACTATTGCGACGAATTGCATCAGCAGCTGTGAGAGGGTGATGGCGGGGGGGGGGAGTGTCAAACAGTTGAAATGGCATGATGCAGCAAATAAGAAAAAAAATAGGACACACAGCACCGGTAAAGTGGAAACCGATCTCGTCGATACCGCGCACAAACACATCATATGGTTTGCACACGACACTCTCGCACCCAGCGCGGTCGGGGTTTGCGGAAGTGCACGCGACCATGCTTTCAAACGGCGCTCAATTGCTACAATTGAGATCGGTCGGAGCAGGCGCGCCATATAAAAGAATGCACGTGCGAACACCGGTATGCAGTAGCGAGAGAGCAACCAACGATACGACGAGAAAGCAGTGATTTTGCAAACCGTGTGATTAGTTTGAAGCAAGCGTTGTCACGAGCAACGGGTGAAAGTATACCTCGACTACTACGTGCCCAAGGTCTTTAAGGTCTTCTTTTTTCCTGTACGCTGCGAAGCACCGATAGAAACCTGCACCTAAAGATGCCCTGCAAGTGCTGTGGAAATGGTAAGCATAAATCTTCCCCTCCACTCCCCCGTCCCCTATGTCAGTTCAGAGAATCATGTGCTAACTGGTGTTAAATATTCGTTCGACAGATTGCAAATGCACCAGCGGATGTGGCAGTGGCCAGTCCTGTGGGACGGATTGCAAGTGTGCCTGCGCGAGCGGTGGATGCAAGGAAAGGTCCGGCGGTTGCTGCGGCAAGTGAGGTAGCCAGGGGGGCCAAGTATTGATGGGAAGTGCTACGAATCTCGGCTGAAGGCATGTCGGTAACCACAACCACGAGGGACGAATAAATCTGTTATTTATTGCCCATTGCGAATGGTTTTTTTTTGTCTAGTTATTGCTCATTTTAAAAGAAAATTTGCGCAATTCATCGATAGCGTACGATTTACGAATTTACAACATTTTGAATTTGATGTGTGATAACAGTATTAAAATAATAGATAAATTATCAAAAAAAAACTGCGAAAAAACAACAAATCTGTAGCGCAGCCCTTCGCGTAACGGATTGGCGTAGCGCATAACGCCAGTGGTACTCAAGTGTTGGCTCCACCGCTGCCTGTTTACCAAATCCAAAACCGCTTGATCCGCCGCTGTAAACGCTCTCGTAGCAGCAGAGTGACCAGAAATTCTGATTTATCTGTACAGGCGGTCCCCGAGATACATGGCACCTCTTAGG
>AXCO02011171.1:0-10497 GCA_000473525.2 Anopheles melas
TGCTGCTGCTGCTGCTGCTGGTACTGCACAAGTCCACCGTTTTGATGATGATGAAGGTACATCGCACCACCACCTGGGTTTGTTGGTGCCTCGTACTGTGGAGACGACCCGGCCGTCGACGGCTCCTCATCTTCCGTCGTGTAAGTACTGTGCGCTCCGCCGAGAGAGCGTGGCTGTGGAACCGGATACGGTTGTTGATGGTGAGGATGTTGCAGCTGCTGCTGCTGCTGCTGCTGCTGTATTGAAACCTCCGAGTTGAGCCGCTTGGGCCAGGTTGCCGTTGGAGCAGAAGCCCCAATACCACCCACCACCATCAGGTTATTGGTCGGTGCTGGCGTGTACCGAATGTTGATGTTCTTCCGATGGGACGCCTTGTTAACGGAGCCTCCATCGCGCCCCAGATCGGGCATAGCAAACCGCAGCTTGTCCCAGAATCGCCGATCGTCCCACGCTATCACGGTGCACGTCCGTGCCAGTATGTCCATGATCGGGTCCATCGCCAGCATCGACCCGGGCACGGAGGTGATCAGCACTATTCGCTGCTTGCGCCTCGACGGACGTATCAGCTCCAGTGCAGCCTGCAATGCCGCCCGGAACTCGGGCTGCGACCACTCGAGCTGCAGGAACTTGACGCTCACGAACAGGACCAGCTTGCGGGATGCGTCGGCCGCCGACTGTACCGTGTCGCCGAGAAAGCCGGCCCCGCCGTGCACGTCCCGATAGTGCAGACACATGCCGTACCCGTGGTGCTCGAGCTCCTGGCCGATTTGACTAGTGACCAGGTCGGCATCGGCCGCACTGTACAGCAGATAGGCGTCGTACAGCTTCTCGCTGTCCTCACAGCGCTCGAGCGCCGTCAGTGGGTCCTTGCACAGCCGCACACCGTACCGGGAGTGTGCCCACAGGCACACATCCTGCCGGAACAGCACGACCAGCGCAACGAGCATGATCGTCAGCACCAAACCGGCCAGCACCGCGATCAGCAGCGGCAGATAGTCGATGAAGTCATCGTTGATGATCGTACGCTGCACGGTAGCGGTCGCCACCGGAACAACGGCCGGCCGCTGTCCCTCGCACTCCTTCACCACGTCCGGGAGCGGTTTCCCACCGGCACACTGGAACTCGCCCCAGCTGGTCTCCTCCGACGATTCCGTCTGCTCCTCCGATTGTGCCGCCGACCCGTTGCTGCGATACATTCGCTCGAGCCAGTCGAGCAGTTTGGGCAGCAGCTCGCAGGAACACTCGAGCGCATTGCCCTCCAGCGAGACGGACCGATAGGCACCATCGGGCCCACCGCTCGGCAGCGGCAGTAGCTCCCAAGGCCTAACGCCCTTCAGCTTATTCTCCGCGATCGTGAGCACCTCGAGCGATTTCTGGTAATAGAACGACCTGTTCCCGATCGATGCCAGCGCATTCCGGTGCAGATACAGCTCCTTCAGCTCGCGCAGCTGCTCAAACTCGGCCCCGCTCAGCTGCTCCAACCCATTCTGCTCGAGATGCAGCACCTCCAGGGCTGGTATTCCCGCAAACGTCTTGTTGTTGAGCGACTCAATGCGGCTCCCGTTCAGATACAGTGACTTTAGCTTCTTCTTCCCAATAAACACGTGACTGCCGAGCGCACCGAGATTGTTCCCGTCCAGATAGATGTCGGTCGCATCCATCGGGATCTTGGCCGGCACGAGCGACAACCCGGCCGACCCACAGTCCACGATGTTCGACTCCCAGGCCGTGTCGTGATAGCACCGGCACCGATCCGGACATGCCATCTTGCAGTCGCACGCATCAAAGTCACAGCAGTGGCACGTAGCGAAGCAATGCGCCTCATACCGGCACAGGAACTCACTGGCCCGCATTGCCATGAGTGGACGCCGCTGCTCACCCCGTTCATGCTCCATCGAGCAGTGCACAGAGTCAAGATCCTTCACCTGCGGATACTGTCGCAGATACGCCAACTCATTGATCCGCTGCAACCACTCCATCGTGCAGTCACAGTGTATCAAGTTGTCGCCCAGATAAAACTCGGGCAGCATACGAGTATCGGGCCACGGCGTTAGTGCGAGCACAGACATTTCAATACGCCGCAGCCGATTCCCGTACAGCACCACCTTCACGATGTGTTCCTTCCCGGTGAACGTTTCCGGCGCAATCTCCTCGATGTGGTTGTTGTTCATTAGGATCGTCTCGATGTTATGGGGGAACGAGCTCGCATTAATCTGACGCAGCTTATTGTGCGACACATCCAGCATCTTCAACTGGAACCAATTCCCCACATCGTACCTGTTCCCGAGCTCGCTGATGTTATTCTTGTGAATGTCGAGCCACTCGAGCGACTGGGGATAGTGCGAGTAGTCGAACCAACCAATATTGTTGTCGGAAATGTTCAGATACACCAGCGAGGAAAGGGAGGTAAACACCCCCGACACATCCTCCAGCTCGTTGTTGTCCAGCCGAATAGCCCGCAGCGTCGGATTGGAGCTAAACGCCGACTGATCAATGTGACGAATACGGTTCGATGCCAAATTCAGCACGTGGATCGTTGACAGCGCAAAGAAGGTGTCGCGCGAAATCTCCGATATCTGATTATCCACCAACCGCAGCCCCATCAGCTCCTCCAGCCCCTCGAACGATGAGTTGTTAATCTCCGCAATCTGGTTCTTCCCCAGATCGAGCGACTGCAGAAACTTCAGGCTCTTCATTCCCGAAGGTATCTCCTCCAGCCGGTTATCGTTCAAGCTAAGATCGTGCAGGTGCGTCAGATTCTCGAACGCCCGCTCATGTATGTACGCAATCTGGTTCGACTCCAGTATCAGCTGATTCAGCACGTACAGCTCGCTGAAGTGGTACGGTTCGATCTGGCGCAACCGATTGTGCGACAGGAACAGGGCGTGCAGGTTCTTTAGATCACTGAATGCACCATCCGCCAGCAGCTCGATCGCGTTATGCTCCAGATTAAGTATCTGCAAGCTGTACAGCCCCTTAAACACGTGCTGGTCCACCTTCGACAGCTGATTGTGGCCCAGGTTCAGCACCACCAGCCGTACCTGCCCCGCAAACGTGTCCCGCTTGACCCACGTCGACGTAAGCTGATTGCGGGAAAGGTCCAGCGTCTCCAACCTGTCCAGCCCCTCGAACACACCGGGCGCCAGCACCGACAGCGAGTTGTTCTGCAGGTACACCTGGCGAATTTTGCGCGACGAAACAAACAACTCCGGCGTCAATGCCGTCAACCTGTTGTCGGACAGATCGAGCACCTCGAGCGTACCGAGCCCAACGAACGCCCGGTCCGCAATCTCCTTCAACAGATTCCGCTGCAGGTGCAGCGCATTCAGTGACCGCATCGCCGTCAGCCCATTGTCCGGCAGCAGCGTCAGATCATTCCCGGACAGATCCAACACCTCCAGCCCCGTATTACAAGCCCGGCCCGGCTCCGTCGGCCCATTGCCCCAGTCGGACAGCATCAGCTGCGTCAGATCACTCAGCCGATTCCCGGTCAGATTCAGCACCCGCAGCTTCTGCAGCGGACAGAACACCTCCGCCGGCAGGCTCCAGATGTTGTTGTCCGCCAGGTGCATCTCCTTCAGCTCGGTCAGCCCCCGGAAGCTGTCCGGGTGCAGCTCCAGGTTCATCACTGACCAGTCCACGTTGTGCGTGCTCAGCGCCAGCCGCTTCAGCACCCGCATGTTCGCGAACGCCAGCGCCGGTATGTACTTGATCTTGCAGTACTCGATCGACAGCCGCAGCAACCCGTGCAGATTGCCCAGGAAGTTGCCCGGCGTCGTCGTCGACTCTAAGGAACTTTCGAAGAACATAATGTCGTTGCACTCGAGCTTGAGCGATTTAATCCTATCTATTTGATAACTACTTATGTTTGCTAGCAGACTCTCCGTGCGCGTGATCGTCTTGATCCGGCACTGCAGCTCGTCCGACCGCTTCTCCTGCGATACTTCCAGTATCGCACCGGTCCAGCTGCACGCCTTCGGGAGGGTCTCATCGTGCCGCAGGAAGTTCCCCCGGCCGTCCACCGACCGACAGCACCCGACGAGCAGTGCTAGCGTGAGCAGGTGGACCGCCGCCTCCGCCGTCCGGGCTGCCGCCGCCAGGATGAATGATGGATGATCCTCAGCCGGTGGCCACCAGTGGCCTTTCGTAACACTCACACACAAGCGCACAGACACACACTCGCACAGTCACACAGGCCAAGTTTAGTCTTCACAGATCACAGTAATAGGCACGGCACGTTGGGATGTTTTGCCCGGTTTGGACCTCACAGCAGTCACACACTCGAAAGGCCATCCTTTCGTTCACTTCGTCCACCCCAACACACGGCAATTGTGGGGTTGGAGCAGCTGCTCAACTCAAACCACATGCACACACACATACATGCACACCGGGTCACAGATTTTCTCACGCTGCATGCATTCTCCGCTGAGCGCATACGGGCATTTTCCGGTTTACTTCATTTCATAAGCACGAACGCACTCGTCGATGTTGCCCTGACAACGAAACCAAGCACAACAGGTAACAGGCTCACTCTCTCTCTCTTTATCTCTCTCGCTCTTTTCTTGTCACACTAGCTCTGTAGGGTAGCACTGCAGGGTTGTTTGTAGTAAAACGGCACGTCTTCTTGCACTAGCAAAACCAACAAAACACAAAACCCGGCAAAAGATTAAGCAAAAACTCTTCTTCTGTACATCTTTTGTACGTTCAGCACTGTTTTCCGTTGTCTCGTCACAGGGACGCAAGCAAGAAAGCGCAAAAAACACACTCAGACTTCACGATCAGAGCTCTCACTTTCTTTCTGTGCCGCCACCATCCAGCAAAAAACTCGTCGTCACTGTAGCATACACACACACACATCTACGAACACGAAGTAACGCAATTTTTTCTTCTTTTTGCTGTCAGGCACCACGACGCAAAGGTTTCTTTCCGTTTGCTTTTAAAGGCAGCCTTTTATCTGCTGCTACTGCTGTGTAGGGCGCCGCTTGCTTTTGGGACCCTTTCGGTAGGTCTCCCCTGCCGCCACCGCGACGACAACACTGTGTGCGGCTTTTAAAAATAATCTTCACTCACACACGTGCAACGCGGCTCACTCACTCACACGCAAACGACCTTTTTTTATTTTTTGTTTTGGCCCTTGGTATACCGCATGCACGGCTGCACGAACGTTTGCCTGCTATACACGCACGATTTCGATTGCTGTTTTCGCAACGGTGGCCGATCCGTCGCCACGGGAATTCTAACTTTATCACGCAAAAACACGCACACACACACACACACGCGGTGTTGGTTTACTATGTTCGCGGTGGAATTGTTGACCTCGCGCACGTAACTTTCACGCACACGGGTTTGTTCGGGTGCGTAAGGCAGAGCGCAAAACACGTCCGCTCGCGTTGCTGGTTTGCGTAGTAATGAATGGGCAGATGAACGCTGTACGCAGCACGCGCTGACGGCGAACGCGAAAGCCGCGATTCACGCGCTTCGATGAGTAAGCGAGAGCGAGTTCATTCGCGATGGAAATGATCAATGGAAAGGAATGTTGAAACTGGTTTTCTGTTGTGCTTTTGGGGCTTGTTTGGTTTGGCATTAGAAAAAGAAAACAAACGGAACGGTTTTGTTAGGAGATGTGCGTTGATGAAATAAATCAATGTTTGTCGCTTGCATCGATTAAGATTATGCCCTTCTGGTAATTCCTGTATTTAACCTTCACCTTTACTTTACTAATGTTTTTCAAAATTGCATAAAACATTATTTTTATAATCAAATTTATTAAATTAAATTTTTAATGTCGTTATTATGCTCATTCTACAATCTAGAGTATTCCTTTGTATTTGTTGCTCTTTGTTGCTTCATTCGCAATCATTCATTCCTTCATTATGCAATTCATCCAATCTTCGGCCATCTTCGGATTCCCATTCACGATGCAAGCGAGAGGGAGCGATTCTCGCTCTCACTAACTTCTCTTCTCACCGTTGCGTTCAGGATGAATGAATTTTACCACGCAACAGCCAACCATGCTCTTCTCACGCTGACTCTCTCACGATTCGAACGTTTTGATGAACTCGAAAGTGCATCGATGCATAAATGGCAGTTAGAGAGCAGGGTAAGGAAAGAGATGGAAGATGGTCAGTTGGTTGGGTTCATAATTTTGGCCTGTGGACGCGTCCATACTAATCCAAGCGCGTGTGTGTGTATGCGTTGGATGCTGCGTCTCAATAAATCATATGATGTGATATTTATGACGATTAATAGATGATGGGAGATGAGCGTGATTTTGGTGGAGGTCTAAGGGAAGGGAGAACTTTGGGCGGCTTTGGATGTAAATTGCAGCACACAACAACACAATGTCCGTTATGTCTCGCACAGGCGTATAAATTGCTTGATGGACAGTTTTCAAATGGTGCTTTAATAATCTAAAATAATTTTAATCCCCATAACAATGTTGTTTTTTTTATCTTTTACTTTATTTGCTTTTACTGCATTTACCATTCACTTACTTGTATATTCAGAAAGAGAAAGCTTTTGGAAATGATTTTAAAATTATTAAAGGAAGAAAATATTTATGTTGTTGTCACTGTTTATTTGGTCATTTGCAAAGAAATAAATATAAATGAATAAATAAGAATATAAATTTATAAATTTATTTATATTTATTTAAAAGTTTTTTCAGTGTTTCTTCTTGTTCATAGTCTATATATGTCAAGCTTACTACTTACTTTTGTGTCATGTAAATCCACCATAACTTTAGAATGTTTTAATGCACTCAGCACTCAACTAATCTAACGTTTTTAAGCCATTAATTCATTCATTGAACGCTTTTTACTTCGCTCATTACTTTACTTTACTAGATACCGTGCATTGCTTCTATAAACCATTCGCCTTAGCTCACCAGTATAGAAAACGCGCTGCTTTTTTCCCTTATCTACTGGTCGAAAGTATTTTGCGTCATTTACCGAGTGATAAGGAAACAATATAACACAAAAAACCCCACGCCATTCATCAGCAAGAAGTGTAACGATGCGAACGAATCACAACGTTGCATTTGCATTCCGGTGGAAATTTATTCAACAATAATAACTATTCCCGACCACCGCAAGAATGCCACCTGAAACGGAAGAAATGAATCAAGAGCGAGAAAAAAAATCAGAAGAAAGTAACCAGCAAAAAAACCAACAACATAATCACACTTTTTTTAAATAAAAAAGGCGGACTAATACTTCCCGTGCAACGTGTTCTCCCCCCGACCTTCTTCGTACCACAGAATGTGCTGGCGACTCGGTTAAGCCGTGCACCACCCAAAGTGCACTCGCCACCAAGCGCGAATGCATCCAAATGGGGTTGGGCACCAACTGTAACCCGGCCGGCCTTGCACTCACCACATCGTGGATGGCGTTTCAAAGTGTCGTAAAATAAAATCATAATATCAGAGCATCAGGGCAAAATATCTCGCCCAGTTCGGCCGAAACAAACAGGCAAAACGCAACGCAAAAAAGTGTAAAGGTTGTAAAATTGTTCTTTTCAAAACAATACTTTTAGCCAAAGCGTGTGCAGCGTGGTTCGGTCGTGTGCATGCACCGTAAGCACTGCTCTGCACAAAGCCTTCACTCGGCCCCGGTGCAACGGGCTGCCTCGGTTGTTTACCGTACGTGGCAGGAGTGCATTAAACAGTCGGCAAGCCTTGGGACGCGGTGAAATTGTGGCAAAATATCCGATTACATTAAAGGGACGGGCGGCGGCTGCCAAAACATCGATCAAATAGATAGCGTGGCCCACTGCTGCTTGCCGGTCCCTCTCGCTTTCTTTTTCGGCAGTTTGGTGTGTTTCGAAGTTTGTGCTCGTTTGTTAGCTGGGGTTGACTGGGAATGACCTTTTCGGCTTCGGCGTCTTGCAAGAACTTCCGGGAGAGTTTGCTTCCCGCTCCTGCATTTTCCGCTGACCTGTGGAAGCACGGGGGCCATTCGTCTTAATTTCGCCCATCGCCAAGCCAAGCAAAATTTCGGTGTACAGGCCGATACATTTATCTGTCAACTCTGGCAAATGTGTGGGCCAGTATCATGAACGAAATCTGCTCGCAGGCGCTTCGGTGATTCTCGGTGGGAGGTACGCGACAGTGTCTTTTTAGTGCTAAAATGGTCTTACAGGAAGTGAACATTTTAGCCAGCGCTTCCGCGAGTATCTGTTTCCGGGAGAATTACTCTCGCTAACGATCGTTCTGGTCCATTGACCTACCGCGACGATTTGCAAAGACCTGCAAGGAAGAATTTGTCTAGAGATTTTGTAGAGAAAACATTTCAACCTATTCAAGAGCTTTAAAGTTAGGAGTTATAGGCATGTTTGATCCTCCCTGAGATCTGACATGGCCTTAAATGTAAATTTTAAAGCACAAATTCTTTTACCAATCCTCTTCCAGGGACTTATGCATATTGACAGAATGGCCCATGGCCTCCATTATTTTGGAGAATGTTGTTCGTATCGAAATAAAATACCTCGTTGGAACGTTTGAGATAGAAATTATTGTTTATTCACTCCCACCCCCTGAACACGAGCAAAAGGTTCGATAAGGCTCGAACGGCAAACAAAACATTGCCTCTGGGCTTCAATGAGTGCAATGAGTGTCCGTGCTACAACTACAACACTACGTCCTCGGCAGCGCCAACAGCATCGTCCCTGGGGTAATTTTGCGCAATCGAAAAACATTGCATTTGCGTCGAGGTGTTGAATTTCCAACGATTGCTCTAGCGCTCTAGTTTCGAACGCTTCTTGCTCCTTGTGGTTTTCCATCGTGTCTGTACACTGCCGTTCTAGCTGCAGGTGTCTAGCACATCCCTTATACAACATATATAACAACACCGGTTACGGGACAAAAATCGAATCGTTTCGGAGTTCGCAATCGAAGCGAACACCCCAACGCCATTGCACACCGGTTGTTTCTGTTCACCGGTGCGCACAGGAAGAAATAGCAACTCTCCAGCGCAGCCAGGCGTACGTGTCAGGTCACGGAGGTGACCAGTAAATCATCGTCCAAGCGACTCGAGCATTCCAGCGAGGACACAGGCCATTCCATTCCACACGCACGCGAAGGGTACGGAAGCACCACCGACGACGTCGACCATTGCTAGGCCCCGGGTCCGCGCGATGATGCTGGTGACCACCAAGATGCTGGAAGCGAATGAGGGCCCCTTGTCCCGCATGGTGCGTCATTCGCAAGCAATCCCGGTTTTCCTGTTTCCTCTCCCGAGCTGCTACAGCTTACACGCCGCATACCTTTGCTGCTGCGTCAAGCAGTTTTTCCACGCCGAGGCCCACAAACACTCCCCTGCAAACGCAAACAATCGTAAAGTTTAACGATTTCAAAACACCATAAAACCATAACTGCTCTCCGGGCCAAACTCGACTCGGTTATTTCTGAAAGCACACAGCTTTGGTTGTTGTTGCTGTTGCTGCTGCTGCTGCTGCTGCTGCTGCCTCTGCTCTGCAAGACAATTCCTCCCCGACAATGGTCGGCCGTTTCGACTGTTTCGACTGGTAAAAGATAAGTGGTTAAAATAAGTGTAAAATGACGTGCACACTGTCGAGCGCGGAGCATCAAACATGTGGTCCTGGTGGCACTGTGGCGGAAGGTCGAACGTGAATAACGTTGTAATGGCATTAGCTGCAATGGAAATCAAACACACTATCGGTGGGGGAGGCCTTTTTGGTGTATTTCAATCGCTTTACTTTTGGGATGTTTGAATTCTTACATTTGAAAGGTTACATTTGAAAATGGTTATGTTTTCTATGTTGAAAATTGAATGTTAATATTAAATTACTTTAGCTCTTGTTGAACATGAATGCCTTTATCCAAGAACCCTCAGCTTCACTCGAAAGTACTTTAACCTTTTAAGTCATAAAATAAACCCCCGCTGCTCAATCTCTCAAGGCGACACCGACCTGTATGTCCACAATGCCACCCCAAGAAACCCATTCTATCCTGCAATCATGCGGGAAATAATTTTGAAGAAAACGCACGCACATACATATACCGTATACCGTACCACGAACATAGCCCCGTTCTTACATCGCCATCAGTTCCAGCGCCTTGACACTAACGGCTCACGGCTCGTGATTGATCTTGATCGCCAGCCGCAACGACTTCACGCGCATTCCGGCGTACCTCGCCGGCTGTTCTCTCTTCGTGGTTTCTCCCTCACCCAATGAACACTTAACATGAACTTGAACGTGCAGCAACGTCTCCGTCTCTGGACAAACTGTTACTCAAACCCAATGACCCGGGCAAGGCAACTGCGGGCCGGACTCCAAGAATCGAAAACCAATAACCAGCCCTCGGTACGCTGCCCATCGCCGAGGACTGTTTTATGCTCCAGATGTCCATCAGTGTGAACAACGATCGTAACGCAGTTAAAGCGAGCTTAAGCGAGGACAGCTAGAAGACGCAATGGATAGCCGTGAAGTACAACAAGGGCCACATACATGGGGAGGCAAAACAAAAACGAAAAAAAA
>AXCO02011172.1:0-10469 GCA_000473525.2 Anopheles melas
CCACGAATCACTGAAAATCTGTACTTGCGGCCCTCTGATGAAATGAGTTTGACACATGTGCTCTAGAGGATCACCACTAGAAGTGATTAGCTTTGTGTCTTGGACAATCGAAAGATAGCTAAACACTGCTACTCGCTCGAATCGATAGTTCCATTTTTCCACGCTCTTATCGCGTGCAAAAAAAAGAGTGACTGCACCGAAGCGCACACCCTCGTTCGTTTTCGTACCATAAAGACTTACATCCCTTGGCTGTAAGCAATCCGATAAAGACGTCAATCGATGCGTCAAGTGCAGCTATAAATAATATCAGATTTATCACTGTCGGTTCAAATATTCGATTGCTTCGCGTTACGTGGGCTACCGGTTGAGAAGAGTCTGCAGCCAGTCGGTAAGCTATCTCTGTAAACTTGTGCCGTTGGATGTACGGTTCATTGCAGCGTTCGAGTGAAACGAATGTGGACCATTGGCCATATCGATGAATGGATGAAAATAATACGAAAAACGAAATGTATAGCTTTGTTCAATACGGCAATATGACATCATTTATCGCATTGCAAACCTTGTTGCTTATAAAAGTGTGTGTTAAAGAAGCTATACATTAGTTTGCTTTGTGGAGTTGCAATGGCAAGTGTAAAATAAATGAAATGCATAATTATCTCATGAAAATATATTATAGGTTCTGAATTAAATTTTATAGCAATCATTATCAAATGTTAAATGATGCAAAAGAAACCAAATCCAATTGTTTTGCAAAAATATATCAATTTGTGTTGTTTGTTAAGGCTTTCTAAACAAATTTTGTAAAATAAAAAAAAAATAATTTCAAATAATTATTGTTTCATTTTGCTCTTACATCCGAGGAAGAAATCGTCCAGCAATGAACAACTATGCTTTTCCTTCCATTCTATCTCTTCGATATCATCCAACTTCACTCTCAGAAGTATTCCTATTTGTCTCGGTTCTTTCCTTCCCTTCCCAGCAAACAGTTCGTCCATTTGTCGGGGTCTTTGTTTCGCCTGTTCTGGACTGGTGATTGATAATACCCCAAAGGATAACTCACTTCCAGTTCAAGAGCCAGCATCGCATGTGAATGTCTCCTTTTATGTGTATTGTTAGTTATCTCTCCTCACGACTCACTGCCGCGCCTCACTTGTTACGCTAGGTTACTGTGCAATACGATGTGTGCTCAAACCGTCATTGTTCAAACAGCAACCGGCTGGGCATAAAGCAGCACCAGCCGGTCGATGTGAAAACTGTCAACAATTGTACCCTGGACATTCGAGTGTTCCTCTTGCTTACTCCTTTATATTTATATTGATCCGTGGGTTGTAAGGTGCAATAGTTCAGACAAATACTGTACGGTACGAGCCGGCATGCGGATCACTTTTTGCATACCCACCCTTGAGGGAGACACTAAGCAGAAAAAGTGAAGCCATTCATAGTTCCCAAGAATTCATCTTCCCGTCATCGACAGGCGGATTTGTTGGCGAAAAGTAGCAACTAGACAAGGTTTGGAGTCTGTAAGCGGTATTTATGTGAGCGCTTTCCTTCCGAACAAAGAAGCTTCGAAAAAGCTCGCTCACAAGACTGCTCCCATCGGTCCTCCATCCCGTCCCGCCTCAAGGTTGGCACACGAGCGAAAGGAAGATTAGTTTTCTTACGATGCAAACACGTTCCAGTATGAGCGACCAGCTCAGTACCATCTCGCAAAACGAAGACGGTAGCAATGGCGACACTGCCATCGAACGTATATTTCATTTTAATGAAAGAACAACGAAACAGGACTGTGGGACACTATACACAATATAGCAGCCCGACACTACGGCATGTGAGCACATGCGAAACGTAGCACATGGTACATAATGTTGTGTACATTGCCATTGGACCGTCAACAATTCGCCTTTCTCCGATGTTTGCTTGCTTGCTTGCCGAAACAATACCACTGTGCATCGCATATGTATGTACGAAAAAAATGGCATCCAGCACCAGCATACTGGCTCTATTTGCTCTGGTTCGACGCATCACTGCAAAAGCAGGATATTGTAAAACATATTTTCTTTACCCTTCGGTTCGATCGTATCGTTTTTTGCCGTGAGACTTTGGTCGATACGGCAGAATAGAATTATACAGCCTTCTCAAGAGAGAGGGATCGAGAGTGGAGGAAACGGGAATTATCCTTGCTCCCAGCGTATTCATCAACCAGCGCATAACAATAACGAGAAAACTTATTTCGAGACATGAGGCTATCCAATAAATCGCACGCGAGTGCTATAAAATGCAAGTAAAGGCGGGAATGGATTTTTCTTCCATAAAACGATTCACAGCGTCTTGCGAAAAGCTCTCTATTTGAGTGACACGAAAAAGTACTCCAATTATTCGAATCATAAAACGTAAACCAGGAAAGAAAAAAAAACACATCCAGAGGACGAGAAGTTGCTTTCCACCAACAAATAGGCCAGCGATAAATCAATCCGCCGTGGGTTGCAAAATCGCGATAAACCAATTTCGTGTTATGTTGGGTCTCTCAATCTAGCTCCTATTTTGCTTCATCGTTCCATCTCTTCCACTGATAAACTATTCTGATGCTTATTTTTCTTCGTTGTCGTGCGATGGGATGGAGGTTACTACCTAACTTTCAGTAATCGTATTAGGAGTTTGTCGCCCAAACGTTCATACACAGCCAAAAATGCCACTGATAAAAATAAGACAACGAGCTGCGGGCACAGTGTGCGCCACAAAAAGCTTCTTCACCCTAGCATAGCCTGCAAGAAGTTACAAAAAAAAAGTTTGTCCATAAATTATACGCAACCGATTTTACTACGCTATTTTTAGAGCCGCCCAAGACCAACCACCAAACCCTTACCGCCGGAACTGCCACTTTTTCGTTCCGTCCGCAGGCCAAAGTTCAAACGAACCGCGATCACGGAGGTCACACACCATCCCAACGCACACATGGAAGGGTTCGATAACAACTCCACCTCACTGGCACACTAATACACCACCTAAATGCACGGGTGCCGATGAACATATTAAAGCGACACTCGGCACAGCAGGACCCATCCATTTGCCGTTCGCCACGGGAGGTTATAAATCTGGCCCTCCGGTACCATTCCTTTACCGGGTTTGCTCGGTGAATACCCTTTCCGAGGCTGGTATGCATCTACGCCCTACCGTAGGTGAACCACGCATGTCCTTGCTATCATGCATAATAAATCCTTCCCAAGGATTGCCTGAGTAAAGTGCGATATTGAAAAAGGGGAAGACACCACCGAATCCCCTCATGAACAAAGAGCACACAGCAGCACGCCCGTGGTTTGACCGCTTTCATGTACGTGCCGAGCCAGTGCCACTTTACCGCCGGATGTGTGTTGGTCACTGGGAAATGAAATGTTGGAAAACTTTTCCCACTCGAGCTCGTCCTGAAGAATAGAACAGTGGGAGCGTAAGAGTGTGCGCGCCCCGAGCTTCCAGAAGATTGTATCCAGCATCCGTCTCACTACGCGAGATAGTGGGTCGCGAATTTTGCTTCCGTTTCGCTACATCACATTAGTGACCGAATTTAGTTCCGGGTTGATCATGCAGAAACTGAAGGGGATGCTGTTGCAGAAAGCTACTATCTGATAAAGCGTATGCAGGTCTCGTACTTTCTTCTTCGATGTCACTGTGGAGAACGTTTTAAGGATACATTCAGCAAGAGCGACACGAAAGACGAAGCGGGAACAAAGCGCAACGCTCACATGATCCCCATCAGCAAGTGCTCCCGCGTTTCCTTTCGCTGTTTAGTAACGTCTTACATCCACGGATATTCTCTCTATCTCTCTCTCTTTAGCTCTCTGTATAATTCATTGTACAAAACAAGACCAAAAAAATTATCTTTCAAACTTTTCTCCGAAAGAAATCTCCCTCTTTGTTGATTTTTTTTTTCTTGGAACGTTTTCAAAGTTTGACGCGTACCCCTCGGTACACATTTATTTTCACTAGCCAACCACCAACCACCGTAACACGAAAAAACCCATGAGAGGGGAGTTTGTCTTTACGTTTAAAAAAAAAAGCACAACCGCACAAGGACTACCGGGGGCACCCCAGCGGGCTGTGCTAATGTAACCCTTTCAGGTGGTGAAAAATAAGAAGCGAATGCTTCTTAGCTTACCTGCAAAAAGGTGTGCAGAACGCGTTGCTAGGAATGGGTGTGAGGAATAACGCAAGGGTTAGCGGATGTTACTTCCTTCGGGAGACATTGTAAGCTAACTTTTCTGCCATATGTCATCCTTTCGTGCGCGACCGTATCCTCCCGGAGGGAAAGTGGATGACAAGATAGATGATGGTGGTACAATCTAACTGGGTTCTCGCTGCGGCTGCCGGGGTTTAATATTGTTTGCCGTGAAAATAAAAGCAAAATAGCGACAGGCAGATTTTACCCGGTCGTTTGATGTGGAAAACTTTTCTCACCTGGTTTGTGACATGTTAGGCGAATGTTAGTCAGTAATTCTTTGCTCATATACCCCAACCAACGCAGATCTTGATCCTTTTAAATGAATAATTTCTTTTCAGAATATGAATTTAAAACTAAATAACATTCTTTAAAAACTTCATTAGTTGATGAAGTGTATGAAAACTACATTGTCTCAGTTTCACATTTAAATGTATTTTTTATCAAAAAAAACATTACTTGCTTATTTACATTTTTATATATTATGCAACGCAAGCATTCTGGTTGGATGTTTTGGTTGTCATTTGGCAAGGATGTTTTAGTTGTCATTTGTGCTGGTTCATACGATTTTCGATATGCGTTATGCTGTTGTCTAAATGCTACCTAACATGAATATGTGAAATAGGAATTTATGTGAATATAGGAAATATTCATGAAATCGGTTTAAAATAGATTAGGAAAGGTAATAATAAAAAAACGTTTAACGGCTTTTTTTCAAGACAAAATTATTGGTTTTAAATAAGAATATTTGATTGCTTTTATTTTGAAGATACATTTTTGGCCTTTAATGGGTATGCAGTAATTTAAATTAAACACGTTTTTAATTTTCTTTCATTCAAACAAATCACATCGTGTGCTTCAATCCCCCAGCCAACAGCAGAGTCACAATGTCCCACCCAAACAAAACATTTAAAAAATACTACTCACAACCGCCACCTAGGCAGCTGGAATGCTGTCCGTGCCCATAAAAGCAGCTTAATATTATGCTGGCAAAAGTTTCGCGTCGCGGTAAGCATAAATCAAAATGTAATGAATTTTTAACAAACTTTCCACACCGAACATGGAAAACGTTTTGCGATACAGAGTGAAGCTTCCATCCCAGCACACCGGGCAGACAACCGTCAGCCGCGCGCCAGTGTGTGGTTTGAAATGTGCAGAAATGATTCGCTTCGGTCTTGACTCGCTTTCCCTCATTGCATTTCGTACGCCCGTTTGTTGAATCGATAATTACATATGTTTTTCGTACGCCTTATTTCCAACGCCGAACTTTTAACAACAGGCACACACTAACACGCGCACACGTACGTTCGCCTACACGCATTACAGGCACACTTTTTGGCATACAATTATCTCAACGCCACGTGACGAACTGCCACGATCGGTGTTTTGTATTGGGCACGCATAAAGCATCCTACCGACACAGCTGTGCGCCTGCAGGTTCTTCCCCGGTTGATGAAGTTTTACAATCGCTACCTCAAAAAGCCGAGCCGCATAAATTATGCACCAAGCAACGACGACATCCCCGTTGCGCGCTCCGTTCGCATCATCCGTCAATGCGGCTGGCACAACACCGTACGGCAACTGATTCAAAAGTTACTTCTACGCACTCATTGGCAAACAGGGTTTAGAGGAGGAGTGAAAGAGAAGCGTGGAGGTGAAGGGACGCGCACATATTACGCTTTACAATCGGTGCTGTGCAAAGCAGGACGTGTAATTGAAACTAATGAACGGCTGATAGTGAAGTTTCGCGGGGTATAGCGGCAGTGGCTGGTGGAACGATGGCCCCGGGATGCGGCAACTCATTTTAAACTATGATAAATGAAACGAAGGTAAAATTAATTTCTGTACCAAGCAACAATCGGTGCATATGATTAATGGTACACAACGTGCAGTCGTTGCTGCTGCCGCTTGTGTTCCTTCTGTTCACACGTTCCGATGCCACACCTCCGTGCGGGACATTACGGTTGTATCTATTTGTGTCAATTAAAGGAAAGATTTATTTTTCATCGTTTTTTTTTTGTTGCAAATTTAACATTACATTTTTCTGCACGAACACGCTGAATGATTGATAGTCCTTCAAGGCTGACGCTTGGCACGTACGTTTCTGTTGTTTTTTTTTTAAACTATGAATTGTCTATTTTTTCATTTGCAATTTGTCATGCATATTTAATTTTATGGATTTTTAACGCTCAGGTTATTTATTTTTTATTTATGCAATTTACATTTGTTTTGTTATGTGGCATCATTAGGGAGTTCCACCAAAACCCACACATATTTCCTCTTGAAGTAGGCGAAGCATATTCATCAGCTTTTGTGAAACGACGTGAAAAAATCAATCACAATCGCATATCATTCTTTACAGCATTGCAATCCCTCTTTACCTTGATTTAAATCGAACAGCTATCGAAATGTGCTTCACCAGTGCTCTTCTGTTTATATGCATATAAACGCAATGTCACCATCAGCACATAAATTTAAATCTTGCTGTAGCAAAAATGGTTTCCACCGTGCAAGGCGATACGATGGCAAATAACGACATTTTCTTATAACCTCCCATCTCTTGTTGAAAAGAATCGAAGGTCTGTTTTGTGCACGTTCTTTCCCGGAGCGCCCACAGCCAATCGTTCATAAACAGCATTATTATTGCATTGCCACGAAGGTATCGTGGAAAATCGTTTCCTTGTTAGATCTTTACTTTTCCCAGTGCGAATTGATGACGGTGACGGTGACGGTGACGGTGTTGTGCTGTGGGTACAAAGTTGAAAAGCTCACTAAAATAAGCATAAATTTGCATCCCGCTGCTTCGATTACATTGCTTTCTTTCTACTCGCCTGCTGAACGCAACGTTTCCCCTGGTTGTCGCTTTATTCGTACAAAAGGCTCATACAGAATCCTTTATCCCGGTTAAGTTTGCGTTTCTGTGTGCGTCCCCGCAGCTTGCGTTGGAGAGTGCGCTACATGATGAATCGACATCCGGTGTTGGTTTATTTTGAATTGTTCTTAGGTTATGCATATTTCAAACATTCACTCCTATCGAATGACGAAGACAACGAACGCATCCTGAAAACCGGATGTTTCTGTGTATGTGTATGGTTGAATAGGGCACTTTTGCTAGGCTTCCAAACTATACAAGTGTGGTACTGCACTGTACGACAGAAAGGAAGGTTTCTTTGATGCATGTCAACCGTGCCCCCCGGGAGAGTCTCCGATGCACGTGTCGTTTCCAACACGGAATGTTCGGGGAACCGTTCTTAAAGGAATTCCTTATTACACTTCGATAGTGAAGAGACTGTTGCCACCGCTCGGAAGCGGCTCCCAGTGCACCACCATCGAGAGTTACAATGAAAGGGACACAATATCGATCGGCAATGTAATGCCACATTCCACCCACCCGAAGGTGCCAGGTGGATGGAATGGCCCTGGCAATAGATGGGAATAATAAAGAACGTCAGCCAGAAAGGACCTTTTTGTAGTAACTTCTTCACGAGTTCAACACACTGTTGCGATAGAGGATTTGTGTAGTACAGTACAAGTACCAATCCATTCAAATAAGGTGTATCTACATCATGCAATTATTATTCTATAGTTTCTACAAAATCTATATTGTTTCACAGTATATCCAAAAATATCAAAAATATTATTTTTGTACGCTTCAACACTTTACCCTTTAGATTGCAAAAATGATACATTAAGTTAATACGATATATATTAAAATCTTTTTATTTAGTTTTTGTACTTTTTCTTAATTTTGTATTGTTATCATTCTATCAATTTGTTATTGCTATAAAGACTGTTTTTGTTGTTGTATTTTTCTGATGTATTCCTATCGAATATAATTGTATTATGCGTTTTTAGAATTGTTCGGTTTAACCAACCCTCAAAGCTTTGTTAACGTGCACAATCGATCAAATTCTGAATTCTCAAGCTCGTTATAAATTACAACCAAATATTTACAGCATATTCGAGTCTGGTGCGCTTGCATGTGGTTAAATCGATAATATGATAAATTTATCAGCCAAAACAACGACACCAACACAACAGTGGCAAAATTGTCAACAACAATTCATCTCAAACTCTCACACTGTAAAAACATCAATAATTACATTTACCCGTTTCCTGCTGCAACAAAAACGACAAACATCTAACCCTCCCCCCGGTAAGCAAATGGGCGGTACAATTTGTTTTACAATTCACGCTTTCACCAACGTAAGTAGCGGTGCGGAAAATTAAACACTAATGATTCCCAGCAATCGCATCACGTTGCACCAGTGAGCGGGAATAGTAAAAGCTCCATTTCACCGTGCCAGGATAATATCGGGAAATGGGATGATAATTTTGCTTTCCTCCCATGCCCCATGCGGATGAAACGCCATGCATGTGTGAAGAATATGAGAGCTGCATAAAGGCCCGCTTGCATTAGGAATGGCAGGGGGTGGTTTGGTGTAATTTTTGCACAGCACCTGATACTTATGTGTGGCGGCTGCTTGTATACGGTGATTACTGAAAAGCTGAACACACTCTGCCGGAGGACGGAGTGCGGGCCGTAGCGATGGTTTACGCCACCGTTGATAGTGGTGTTGGCGGTTGTGATTTATTCGTTTCGGTGTGTGTTTGTGTGCACACTCTGAAGCTTCAATCGTAACGAAACAATCGCAAAATTCGGTGCACCTGCGGTGTGTGGAAATAAGTAAAGCTACATCCAACACATCTATCGATCAACCCCAAAGCCGTTGCTTTACCCGGGCATCGGGAAGAGGGCGTATTTGCTTTATCGAATGTTTTACGGTACAGCTCCACCGACGGCAGTGCTGAAACTTTCGCACGAAAACAATCCTAAACCAATCCGCTTTCTTTTCCCACCATTCCGTTGGGGGTGGTGGTATGGAAGGGAGATACGGAGGGGGAGGGGGGTCAAAACTAAGCGCACAGTTAAAATAAATCCCTCCTACTCTGCGGGATGTGAAGTGGTGTTGTTGCTCTCGCTGCTCCCTAGGAACGGTATAATGGATAGCACTGCAAACTATTTACGCTCGTGTTGGAAAAACCTATATCCCCCCCCCCCCAAATCTCCCACACACATCGTTTTCTCCTTTCCACTTCGTGCAAGTTGGTTAGCATAATCATCAACAATCACCACAACCACACCAGTGGGAGGAGATTTTCCAAACGGTGCAAAATTTGCTCCACGATCGGCCCCATCATACCTTGCCGCTGTGGTGAGCTAGGTGGTTGGTGGATGCGTGGAAAGAAAAGCACATCGAAATACCCATCGAAAGCCACCACCATCGGTTCAAAGCGCAAGCCACCACTACACCTCGGTTTTCCCAGCGAGGCTTAAAATTTGAAACAAAACCGATTTGAAAAAAAAGGAAACCGAATCAACCAGCTCTACCGCCGAACCAGGAAGACAGCAAGCGGCTTTATGACTAGCAGAGTGTTTTTTTTTTTAATTCGCCACAACACCGCGCACGGGACGAATGATGTTTGTTTAACGCGATGATACCGATGGTAAAATTTACGTATTCAAGCCAATTTGATTGTCGAGGAGTTGTGATCTTGCTGGCGCGACTAAATGGAATAATTTATAGAGCGTTTTCAAAATTTATTTCAGGGTTTAAACGAATTTGTATACAAATAATATGAGAAGTTTTTTTTTATTAAAATTTTTTAAGGCTTTATGATTTCACTGTAAATGTAAAACTAAGTAAAAGTTATACGAAAATACAACACCAGTTGTAGCAGCTAATCACGGCACGAAATTACTAATGTTAAATCGGTGTGATATTAAATCGCTTCCTTCTCTAATGAACGCATGCGTCGTTACGCAGACAGTATGCTTTACTCGAGAAAAGCATGAAGAAAAAAGTCAAATTTACTCACCCATTCATCAGCTTCCGGTAAACAACCGCAACGGGTACATTTGCAAAGCATAAACAGATAGTTTACGAGCCTTAAGTGAGCTCGTTTGCGTCTGACGATAATGATGTTTGGGGGAGGTTGCGGAGGATGAGCTTTGTTGTTGCCTCCGGAAGCTACCGGCTAATGTGTGCTTAAGCAGTCAAAAAGAAAAAAAAAACTAATGTAAAACAAAACCCCCAACAAAAGATGAACAAAAATCATCGCACAACTTTTTTTTTATCCAGCAGCATCGTTCGGTTGGGAGTGTTTTAACGCGTCGAGAGCGCATTAAATAATCTGGTAAGATTATCTCATATGCCTCGCATATGGTGGCAACACAGGCATTAAGTGTGCAGGAGGC
>AXCO02011173.1:0-17319 GCA_000473525.2 Anopheles melas
GACTTATAACGGGCCCGATTATAAATGCGATACGCCGTTGCTGCATATTTGAACAGTCGTTTGTCGTCGTTGTGTTTGTACTGCGATCAACTACTTTCCTACTCAATATTAGGACTTCTATTCTAGTTGTTTGCATCACACTATTCCTCAACTCGCAGTGTTATCTAGTCGTTCATGTACAGAATTCCTTATAATTTTTCACACAAATACGCAGTCATATCAAAATGCTTGAGTTTGCACATGGATGGGCAACAGAATATTTTTTGATCAGCAGGGAAATTAACCAAATCGGGTTTTTGAAATTCCGATTGTGACTTCAATTTATCATGCTAAGTGCCTTTTCACTTTTCCAACATATTACTACGGATAGACTTTTGGGTTCTAACTTCTCTTGAATTATAGAACCAGGAATCCCTTTCATTGACTATTTCGAAAGCCTTAATACGTTTACCATGACACCATGGATGGAATTTTCCCCGTCTGATGCATTGCTGCACAATTTGCAATGCGTTTCAGGTTCAGCCTCGTATTCTCCTCACGAACCATCTTCACACCAACCACCATTTTTACGTTATTAACCGCCTGGCCAGCTTTGTCATACAACTCCTAGAAGCCCAGGTCAGTAATTTTCCCGACCGAGGAAAGATTTCCGATTGGGGACAGAAAAGAATGCACGTTGGTCAAGATATACCTTCTCCATCCATAGAATCAATTAGACCGGTTCCGAGCTCAACTGCTCTCGTATATTTTACATCCCCAATCCAGATCATCGATTTTCTTGACTCGTCCAGATTTGCCAATATCGATGCATGTTTTCGGCTTCATACGAATCAACATACCACACTGCCAAATCTTTCATGTGGTCCGTCAACAAACACACGCCATCCTTATCTGTATCCAGTATTACCATTACAGGCGACCCCCGAGATACGACTGTATTTGGGACCAAAAAAATGTCCCAAAGCAAGGCGTAAGTCGAAATAGTCGTATGTCGAATATCTGTGAATATAAAGTTAATAACCGAAGTTGGAAAGTCAAAATTAATGATATCGTGTATTTTATTTAAAACAATGTTCGATAATGTATTAATTTTACTTTATAAACCGTTTACACGATATAGATATTCAAGATCGGATAGTTGGGGAATTTAAATGACAACTTTAAACCGTCAAAATCAAATCGTCGTATCTGCAAATCGTCGTAACTCAAAGGTACGTAGGTTGTAACTCAGGGAACGCCTGTATTGTTGGTTTAATGATTTGCTTTTTCTACTCAGCTGCCCACTTCTTGCAGCCATGCTTTTTTTGTCTTTTTTTCCTTATCATCCACTAGCTCACATCGTCTTTTTTCATCTAGCACAGTGGTTTTCAACCTTTTTGCAGCTTCCCCCCCCCCATGTGGGGTGCGGTGAATGATTTTATTCCCCACTCACAAGTTCATGAGCAGGGTTAGAGGCTGGCAATTCATGGTATTTATCGAAATTATGATAAAAATTTTCCCCTCAAAAAGACAAAATTCATAATTCATAAAACATTTCCCACCGGTTCAAAACCGCTGTTCTAGCAGAATATGCCGTATAAAAACGCGGCTGCCGATAATAGAATTTGCATGTTACTTTGAAAGTTTATTAAATATTGTTTCCTCACACAAAACAAAAAAGAGAGGAAAGAAAAATAACATCGAATGTTTGAGAATAACAAACGTTTCCAGATTTGAAGGGAGGAATACAAAAAGTTAATTAGTTGAATAATACAGATCTGAAGCAGTTATATTTACATTGGGGTATATTTTTATTCTCAACTTTGCGGCTCGCGATTATCTGAAAATTTGTACTATCGGCCCTCTGATGAAATGAGTTTGACACAGCTGGCCATTTTTTTTATTTTTGTTTTTTTTTTGCCACTATTTCATTATGGATTTTCTAGAAATCGTGAAACTGTCAAAGGGTGTAAGTTGTAAAACCTTTAAAACATTCTGAAGATGATCCTGACAAGACTGTCTGTTAACACTAAAGTTTGAGTTTTGAGGGCTGGCTTATCAATTTGTGAACGTACTCTTAAGCATGGATTTAAGACTTTTTATTTGAGGCTACGACATGGAGATCCACTGGTAATTTATTAAATGCATATTCTATCTTAGACGAAGCAAATTTGGAAAATACTATACAGGCTGTAGCTTAGATACGCTAACGATGCAAAACGTGGAGAAACCGAGTATTTCTAATGTCTTTATAAGTTGTATATCGTGCTTTTTAGCCATAATTTATTTAATATCATTGTCGATTTGCTTGCAGAGGGCGATTCTATCCCCTACATAAATTTTAAGATATGATTTCAAATGAAGAGTACATCTACTCGTTTTTGATTGATTTTAAAATAAGAACAGAAATGATTTTTTTAAATCATATATTATTTTAGTTTACGTTATCTGCAAATTACTGCCTACATAACTAATAAAATTTTACTATTAAACATCTAAATCGAATTCTAACATATCTTTGACACATTGAAGCTCAGAGCAAACCAACAATTTACTGTACAAATGAAAAATAAATGAGAAAAAAAATAACGATAAATAAGTGCTTGCTAACGGAGATTGTATCTTAAATAATTTCTGACCTGGTTCATTGTCATATTAAACTCTATTTGGTTATTAAGTGAATTGTAAGTATTGTTCATTTGTATAATTGGGTCATTGGTGCAGAAGACTTTGGAACGAAAATCGGCAGTTGAAAAATTTCTGGGCCTCATCATTCTCTCGGGAGCCGTAAAGTTAATCCTAGCTAGGAGAGAAGGGGCGTCAAGTAGTCCAGTAACATCTTTATGAAAAAATAAACACTGAGCCGTCCTCTTTCTTTGCTGCAGCGTTTCCAATCGAAATAATAAACATCTAACCTTATATGATGGGCATTCCACACTGTTGGACCAAAGTAGCCGATAAAACATTATTTTAGTAAATTTCTTTTGGATGGCTTTTATTTTATATAATCTGTAGGTGACCAAACAATACTCGCAAACTCAACTAAATGGCGAATGAATGCACAATATAATGATTTTAGACAAATTCATGTTGCTCTGAACTGTTAAAGTATCAAATCAGTAAAATTTATTCAAAGAACTATAAAATTCTGAAAAGTGTGAATGTCGAAATAAGCTTATATAAGTTTCCGCGTATCATGGAGACTAGCTGAACTTGAAGATTTGTAAAAGTTGTTAGTCTGAACAAATGCTTCCTAAAGCTACTGTGCTGTTTAAAGCTATCTTAGCCACACAAATTGCATTACAAACCAAAAAAGTTTAGTGTGTGTGTGTTTGTATGTGAAGTTTTTTGACGCAATTTTCAAGCTGTACGAAATTTGAATCAAAATGTCTGTAAATTGAAACATGAGCTCGAAACTGTCCGAAATATGAATCAAAGCATTGTTGCAATTTCATGATGTTTTGGAATGTTTAGAGTAAAATTATTGTAAATCTTTTTTTCTCTCAAATTTACAAAATTTGCTTCAGTTAAGTGAATTGTGCAGAGGTATGACAGATTTAATTTGAATTAGTAAGAAAATATTACATGCCAGAAAAGCCTTGAGTGTCTGTCATTCGAAACACTGCGATTCTTTCATTAAGGAAATCTTGTCTTGATTCTTAACAATATTCGATTTTATAATGTAATAATAGCCTTACAATATCTACATTATTTTCCAATTCAAAGAAATTTAAAGTATCACAATAAAGTTAATAAAAATAATGAAATCAACGAAGATTTCCCACGAAACTTTACAATTTTAGCGTTACGTAATTGTTGGAGTAGGCCTAAGACAATCAACCAGGGCTGGATTTGCAGCAATTCCATTAGGAGAAGCAACTCCACACACTACATACAACATTTCATCCTCCCCTCCGCTCTCCACTCCCATTCAACACTTCTTCCTTCTTCTTTTTTTGGCACAACAACCGCTTCCGGGCAAGGCCTTCCTGTACCTACTAGTGAAGTGGGCTTGGATTTGAGTGATTTATAGATTGTCCATAGCAGGATAGTCAATCTTACGTATGGGGGCACGGTCTATTCGGGGCTTGAACCCATGACGGGCATGTTGTTAAGTCGTTCAAGTTGACGACGGTACCACCAAACCGGCCCGTCTCAACACTTACCTAATCTGAGTTTCACTCTTACTATCAAAACGGTGGCGTTCAAATTTGGTCATACAAACTGTCATACGTTCAAACAGGCTATGCCATAAACTTTGGTCTATTTCAGAAAGCATAATTCAAACATCTAAAAAATATCTGTAACGAAAAACTATGATGTTGTTCCAACAAATTAGAGCTACAAAAGAACTCTTTACCTCCTGCATCAACAAAAGCAATAAGACTATTCTCTCATTGTAGCTTATGTTGTTTTTTGTTTAGCAGTACGAAAAAGCATGTATGTGAAAAAATATTAACAGATTTCCAAAATGAAGGAACCCAACTATATTTTCTTAAATGTCTTCATAAAAAGTTTCTGTGGAAAAATATTCATGTTGTCCGTTTTTTTCTACTGATTCAGTCATAATAGCGTAAATTTTAAGAACCGAAACGCACATCCCACCAAGACGCACACACTTCAGACTAATTTGTCACACTTCACTTTCTTCGTTTGGTTTTCCGCGCTAAACGCTTACATTTCACTTCGATCGTAACGAATTGGGTTTCTTTAAAAGTTGCCAATACGGTTCCATATCCACTGGAGCACCGACCGAATGTTTTAACTCCTTCCTTAACGAATCTAGCTGTCTGCGTAGAACCGGCTTCAAGCAGCGATTCACATGAAAGGGAACCGGTTGGGGAATGGGTGTCTCAAACACTTCCATAGCAGCGGCACAGTTGCAGGATATACAATGAACATGATTTTTAACTTCGGCACCTAATTTTCCGCCAGCGGCAATGTTCAAATTATTTAATGTAGCTTTTAGAAAACCCAGCTCGTTTTCGATTTCATCCATTTTTGTATGTATGCTCGATGCCACTGCTTCTCTTTTGAGACTGTTTTGCTCTGCCACTGTTTCGGGAACAATTTTCACAGTACAAGGATTCTGTATTGAGTTCTGCACAGGGGATTTGGCTTCCCAGCCCATAGACGGTGGAATTTTACCATCTTCTTCCTCCAGACGGTTGGGTAACTCGTCCGTGCACAAGGTAACCTTTGTTTCCACCTTACCCAGTCGTTCGGAGAACATTTTCTCTCGTTCCAGCAAAAATTCAACAATCGCCACAAGTTGTTCAAAGTTGTCACAAAAGATAGCTCCCTCTTTTCTTTTCTCGTTTTGTGTGCCATTTAATGCCGGCAGCGTCGATTTTTCATCATCTTCCTGTATACAATTTACACCTTCCTGATCCTGCTCCATTACAATATCAGTGGTCGGTAGTGCCGAGTTGTTGGTTTTACCGTCTTTGCAAGACACGACCGACTGATCGGACTGCAGTGCGGAAGGTTCTTTTCCATCTGTTGCTTTCGATGATGAATCTTCACGCGGCGCTCGTAAGCCATCAATATCGTTCACTGTCTTTTTTTGACCAACTTCAAAGATCTGTTCGTTTGCGTCGTTCACTTGAGTAGATGGGTTGTTTTCTGAGAAGGATACATTACTCTGCGATGGGTTTATATTCCCATCGTCTGCAGTAGCATCACATTCGGCCAAACATGTAGATTTCATGGGTTGCCACTTGGTTTCAATTTTATTGACACGTTCACTGATTTCATTCATCTTAAAGACATACTCAAGCAAAGGTTATAGTGAATGGAATGTTATACAGTGCGTTGGACATGTATTTTCGTTACCTGACATGCAATTTTTTCAATTTCAAACAACACATTTTGCCACTGTTCTCCAGTTGCTTGGTCTTTGTCTTCTGGACAGGGCGATCGAATTGGTGTATTATTTACATTGATTTCCTCTGCATTTTCACTTTGTTCCCTCGATGGTGAAGGATTATCAACATTTTGACATGAATCGCTTGTTATATCTACTCCGGAGTGGCTTCTTGTCACTTCGTTATCCTTCTCGGTTGATTCATTCAAGTGATGCGCATTGGACGGATTTTCCCCGCCGGCCTTTTGGGCCAATACCAAGAGACACAAAACTTCTCGAAGTCGATTTAAATTTACTGCACCGTAAAACTGTGGGTGTTCACATGATATTGCCCGATTTATAAGCTCCATTAAATCACTTTCTTCAGCCATTTTTCCATGAAACAAGTCAACTCGCCAAAAATTTGGTCGCTGCTTTGATTTCCACCATAGCCACCTTAGATGATTTTGTGAACCATAGAATCATATGCTTTTCCATTGCACCCTTGATTGGTATGTCCAATCCGATTTTGACAGTCTATTGCAGAAACAGCTTTTTTGAACCATTTGATATTTTATCGTTACTGCAGGACTCCACACAGCATAACACGGAGCGCAACATAACAACTGACAGCTGCCAAATGCTTGACAAAACGCTTGGAAAAGGAAGTAAAGCGTTTCATTAACTTTCGGTCATCACAGTAGGTTGATAGCTTTTCTACGAGCAATGAGCGGCCTACTAAGGATATTCAAAAACTTTTTACCAGCAAAGAAGCGTTTTCTGAAGCGTTTGACAGCTGTCAGTTGTTATGTTGCGCTCCGTGTTATGCTGTGTGGAGTCCTGCGCTTACCGCGAGGCCACGCGAGGTGAAATATACAGCGAAATGAACTATTTGACAGGCGAAATATCTGACGGATAAAGCATCACAGCAACCACCTGATGTACAATGTAAACAATTAACGTGCACAAAATAGTAACTAAATCCATTGAATAACTTCAATATCCAGTACTTCGTCAATTTTGAGTCAACAGTTCATAATTTCTTCCAATTAGTGAATGTTCTGCTTAAGAAGATATTATTTTCAAGTGTAAGTTCGTCTGTCAAATAGTTCATTTCGCTGTATATTTCACCTCATGTAGCCGCGCGGTAACTATTCTCGTAAATGTAATCTCGAATCCTGCAATACAGGGTTTTTCAGGAGTTCTGATCATCTTGGGACACTTTCTTGACTCTTTGTTACGGTAAGTGATGGGCTTGCGTGATGGGGAATGGACTCTACGTCAGCCCTTTTTGTCAGACCTATTTTGATTCTAATCCCGTAAAAAAACGTTCTCTTTTCTCTTAAGACAGAGGTAAGAAAGTGTCTCAATATCATTAGAGCCCTCGAAAACCCCTGTAAAAATAGATATTCGATGAAAATTCTCGCACCTTCAATAAATTGACTGTTTCATCTATCCATATGCATTTCCACTCTAAACCAACTGTAGCTATCAAAAAGGAAGATCCATTAAAATTTAAACATGGGCTGTTTAGTGACAGTTTACAAAAATGTTTTGTTTACACTACGAGAACATTCCTCAAAAATGTTTATTAGTCTTTTACGTTTTGCATTTTTTTCTAATGCATCAGTATGTAAGAAGATAAACTCCAAAAAGCCGGCCTGCAGGTTTACGATTGAAAAATCTTCCTAATAATCATTGTCACAGTATTCCATTTCTCTCTCTCTCTCTCTCTCTCTCTCTCTCTCTCTCTCTCTCTCTCTCTCTCTCTCTCTCTCTCTCTCTCTCTCTCTCTCTCTCTCTCAATCAAACCCTTCGTAACCAATCAGACTCGTTCAAAAGATAAACAGAGAGATATGGCACATTAAAGAGAGCACGCGATTCTCAAGCGGACGAACATTCTCTGCATTAAGGGCAGCTGATGAGCAATACGAACGAACGAAATCACTTCAGTTTACATTCGGTGATGATACAGCATCAACGCGTTATTGAGAAGGTCCAGTTTGCTACCGTTCACCCGATGCTTATTATTACGTCGGTGGTTCGGTTGAACTGTAAACAGTTCAGATTGTAAACTAGCTTAGAAGCTAAAGAAAAAGTTCTTAGTGTACGGTATACGGCAATAGTTCCATATTATAAAAGTAACACGTATTTGAAGATAGAAAATATTTTGAAAATATAACATTTTTCAATAATGCATGTGGTCAGCATTCCAAATTTAAAAAAAAATCCGGCAAAATCATAATTATGGTGTACCGAAATGTACTGTGAATTTTCTGTGAATTTATGTATAGATGAAAGGGTCTATTATAAACGTTAAAAAGTAGTAATTAAAAATGTGACAAAGTGCAATAATATTACAAAGAAAAAAAACCATTCATCAACAAAATTAATTTACAAGTTGAATTGTATTCTCGAGAATCACTGTAGTGATGGTTGCGAAAAGACAGCAGCTTAATTTAAAAAGTGAAAATTGTGTCGTTTATTTTATTTTATTTTTATTTTTTTGGTGAATAAAATGAAACATTCAATTTTTGGTTTATTTTTTTTAACTTGTTAGTTTTGATTTTCTTTGTTTGACAACATTTAGTAGCGCATGGCCAATATGTCTACTGTAAATGGAAATGAAAGTTTAATAAAATGAAGAACAATTTAGTATCGTATAATAGCATAACAGCTCTTTGATAAATTTATTAATTAACACGTGAACTTATCTCTCCTTTTACTCATACTCAACTTCCTTTGTATCGTTTGCACGTTGATAAAACCACTTATGTGTGTATGTGGTCAATTTGCTTTAATCCAATCATGAAATTTAATATTTCATAGTCGAAAGCAAATAAATTGTTTTCAACTGCTTTAATTAATGCTTTACACTTTACAGCATTAAATTTGAGTTAAATTGTTACTAAACACACTTAATACTATCTTTTTGATGGTGATACCCTATATGTGCCATCTTTTAAAGAATACAGTAGATGACCGCTAACTGAGAGGTAAACAAGCTCCAGTTAACGAACAACGTTCGCTAACTGGAATGACGTTTCTATGGATTGATTGTTTTGATTGGCATTGACTGGAATAAACATACCAAACTTTTTTTTTCATTTATGTTTATATAAAGTATAGTGATTCGTGTAATGGCATAAATTAAGAGCAAACGTAGGCAAAAGACCCAAAATTTGTGTGAAAAATGCACATTTGCGACAAATTTCCCTTTATGAGATTCCGGATGTTTCATATTTTGACATGTAAGTGTTCGTTAACTGAGAATCATTCCAGTTAGCGAACATCTAGTTAAAAAGCACTCCAGTTAAAACACATCCAGTTAGCGGTCACCTACTGTACCTGGAATCTTGAATGCACATGATTGGCATGCAATGCAATAAGAGAATGCAATAAATTTGCGTACACAATAGTCATGTTAGAGTAGCATACCGATACAGGTCCAAGCAATGAATAACATAATTGTGTGCGTACTCAGCTCTCAATTAACTATCCTGGCATCTGTATGTCAAGCCAAAAGTAATTTTCGCCCAAGCCAAAAGTAATTAACTGATAGCAATTTATGTTTTCTTAACAATGAGCGTGTCCTTTACTTTCTATTAAAATTTTTGTTCCGGGACCTTTCATGCTTCAATTACGATCTCTTTCATGTGATGAAAAAGCTTTTTAAACAATTTTTTCCATCCAGCAGTTCGAGCAATTCGAGCATTTTACAGTCCTTCTGAGCGTGTTGTGTACTTCAGTGTGCTAGTTGATAAATAATTGTTGTGCAATCAAATACCAGCACTGTCCTGTCTGTTTTGCTTTAATTGTGCTTTAAGGTTAAGGTAGGGAGCATATTTTCGCCTTCAAACACTATTCAAGCACAGCATTCTCATCATGGATGAGGAAGCAACCAGTTTTCTGATTTGATTATTGTTCAATAAATGTATTTACACAGAAAGGCTTAGCCTATACAGTACGTGCGTGCAGATATGCTAGCAACAGAAACGGTTTCCCACGGGCCATATGTTTCAAGTTTTACAGCACTAGATATTTACAAAATGACTAGCAATGCACGTACAAAAGGCCTCGTAACGCTAAGAATGATCGATTGAGCAGTAGCAAACATAAACAATCATTTCATTACTAATGGCTGAGGGATATCTGTTTGGTCATATATTTATCGAGCCGATGGTGTTCAATCCCTGTAGCTCTGCCTCCAGATATCCGGTCTTTAAGATTGAACTGTTCGGTCGAACGGTAGCAGTTGCTCGCACTGGTGGTCAGTATTGCCTGTCTGTTCCTTGTTTTGAGCGTAAATATTTACCAACAAAAACTATCAAAACATTAAAATATGATCGTGCAGAATTGAGATGACAGATCGGTGCGCTGACATTTTCCATCCAAATAAATATAGTTTCGTTTTTAACATATAACAGCAGATATTGCCAGCAAATAACATACATTATAGCACACTTTAATTTTAAAACTCACAGCTAGAGACAAAACCTTACAGACAATTAAATTAGTATGCCTAATTTCACATTTTCATTATGAGATTTTTACGAATCAATACACCAAAGATCAAAAGAATGTTGACGTGTAAAATTGCGTTTGGCACCACCGAAACACGCACCAACATTATTTGCTCCCCTAATTTCATTTCATTTCGTCTCGTTTGCATAACGTTATGCCGAAATTGCCATTAATGGTCGGAAATGCGCTTATGGCCAGGCATCTCATATCGTACAATACCGTGTAACGTGCGACACCCTAATGTTTCTTGGTTTCTATCTCCTCACCTTCCTAATAAAAGCCATATATAATCCACATCCATCGTTTGAGCTTCAAGGTCATAAATGAATTTTTATTGAGTTTTATAATTTCTTCTACATTAGTACAATTGAAGAAACTGGAGCCGTTATAAAGATCAGCAATCAAATTAAGAGTGCTTTGGGGCACTTGACACAAAGGTAAAAGTTCCTAAAAAACGCTCATTTGTTTCATCGAGTGTCTCTTCTTCAAAGTAGTGTTAGATAATGCTATTATCTTTTTAGGCTTTCCCAAATCAAGAGAAAAAACCTATAACAAAAAATGATAGAGCATCATCTGCATCCGCATAATTCCATCACATAAATTCACTTATCTTCGATATCGTCCGTGAGCGTATACCAATATCTTTCGCCAGTTCTTTTTTACAATCTGTCGCGCAAGGTGCTTGCTGTTTGTTATGCTTTTAGCATAGCTTAGCTTTAGCTCTTCAATTTAAACGGTTTTGTTGCCGCGAACCATGAGAGCCGAGTCTAATTGTTTTTGGCACACTTTTAATAATCGCACACGCCCGTGGAAATCGCCAAATATATACATGTAGTACATCCAACATGGCACTATGGCATGGCAACCAACTTCCATAGGCGTAGGCAAATGCTATGATGTCTGCGAAAGAAGCTGAACCATTCTTTCGGAAACCAGCTGACCGTTGTGTGTTTGGGTGTTATCGAATGGAACTGTGGTAGTATTTTTTTTTCTTTTTTTTTACGTCAACGTTTATGCTGTTTGATTTAAAACAAATCGAGGACAAACATGTTTAAGCAATGCAAATTTGTCTCATGCCACGTATTGTCCGTTGAACATACCTGGGTAACGTTCACTTACTGAGCAATGACCGGCACGCACAGGCTTGGGACTTGAAGAAAATCGCACTTTTTACCCATCGTTCGTATGTTTATTTACACATTCCGTTTGTTCGCCTACTATGAACAAAATGTTTCCCAGGGGAACGATGGTGATGAGGGTGCAACGTAACAACACGAAGGCAACCATAAACAATCGAGTCCCGAGAGCGGAATGTGAGATCCTGCAGAGAACGGCCGATATGCTGCTGTAGTGTGGAGAGTGCGTCACTTCGTCGGAGTATCGCCGTTCGGTGGTTGTTTTCAACTTGATCGCTCCAGCACACCAGTTGCATGTGACACTTTAAGCTCGACGGACGGGTCCAACCTCGCAGCGGCTCGTGCGTGTGTGTGTGTGTGTGTGTTCTCTAGTGTTCCGTACATCGTACCACGCGTATCTTATCTTAGTGTTTAGTGTGACGGGAGTGTCACGCTAGAAGTGTGTCGCAACCGTTTCTCTGGCCACGCTCGAAATGATAAATTGATTCGGTGTTTGCTTTAGTGACACCTCCCATTCCAGTGCTAACCGGTGACGCCTAATGAGAAATTAAACATCCAAGAAGTATCGTGCGCTAATTCGTACTTTATTGTGTGCAGTGATGTGTTGTGAAAACGGGAACCTTGTGTAAAATTGAAGTGTTTTTCACCTTTATCCAACGTGAGCGTCCGTATACATCAATCGACGAAACGGTTGGATGTAATATCAAGCATATATAGATAGTTTAACCAATCTACCACCTTAACGGCAGTAAGGCTAGTTCATGCCAAATGTAAGCTCATTTTCTCATTTATCTTGTACCACCATTATTCCATATTCCATCATCATAATGAAGCAGAAGTTTGAACATTAGTGTACATGCTTGACTTTAACAGATTGGCGCGCCAAAAATCGTACCCTTGTCACCGAACCCCTGGCTAAATTAAGGGAGCTTTTGCTTACGATTACACGAACACGCTGCTCGTCCTACTGAAACGAGCGGCACTGAAGTTGTTTACTGATAATGCTTACAATCGGAATTGGCGTCGTGAGCCCGTTGATAAGATTGTAGCGATATCTTGCGTCAATTCGTCGGTCGGTCAAGAAAACCGTCGCACCCTCCTATTTTTATTTTGCTGCAGGTTGCTAGTTGCTGTGTATTATGTTTCTGGGCCACGTTTAGAGAACAATAACAGTAACAATAGACCACGGCAGAAATAGCAACGCTGTGCGCCATCGACACTGCCCGCGGGTGAAGCCTTTTGGTTGTTGATACGGTTGGTAATCGGTAAAGAAGTTCAATGAAATGAAATAGTTTTGGAAGTTTTTAGTCCGAGTGTTTGATGAACGGTTTCTTAGACATGTCCCTGTTGCAGGTACTCATTTTTGGAACAAGTTTTTGAACTTGAACAAGTCTTTGAAAGTCTAGCCTTTCACAGGCATGGATCAAATCCCTATCTATCAAACGATAGATCTAGAATGTGTAATTCTGATAACCTCTACTTTAAAAACATTTCATCCTATGCACATAAGAAGGATGAATGGGAGCAAAGGAATTTTGCCTTAAGCGAAAAGAATTTTTTACACTACGACGGAATTCTAACAACTTATAATGGGAGGGGAATGTAATTCTTTTTGACTGCTATAGCCAAGGCATCATAAGATTGCGCTGAGTTGCATGATGTTGAGCAAGTTGAAATTTACCTTTGCCCCAAAATGTTTGGACTCAATATTACATTAAATGGGATGGCTTGTTTTGAGCAATTGATAATCCCCAAATCATACTTTCAGTTGTTGTCAGTGGCACATACAAGCATTTGCAGTGTCATCCATCGATTTTCTTTTCATTTGATTAAAGTCAAGGCGAGTCCTGCTTCCTTGCATCATATCGAGTTTATTATAATTCTTAAAAAAAATCGCAGGTGAAAACTAGTTTCCAATATTTCCAAATTAGAAAAGACAAGCCAACATTGAGAATTAAATATTAATGACATCCTCAAATAAGATACGGCCCGTGGGCCACATGCGGCCTGCGATGACTTTGTATAGGTTAAAATAAATAGCTTATTTTTTGACTAATTAATCAAAAATATTTTTTAATATTTTTTTTCTGAGCCGGTCTCGTAGTACAGTCGTCAACTCGTACGACCTAACAACATGCCCGTCATGGGTTCAAGCCCCAAATGGACCGTGCCGCCATACGTAGGACTGACTATCCTACTATGGGGGGATCAATAAAGTCACTGAAAGCCAAGCCCACAAGTAGGTGGTAGTGGTACAGGCAGGCCTTGACCGACAGCGGTTGTTGTGCCAAAGAAGAAGAAGAAGAAGATTTTTTAATTCTCATTCTAACGAAAATCAAGATTCAATAAAAGAAAGATGTGGAAATTTCATATATTCTGTTAGTATTTTCTAATCAAAACGAGATATCAACATTCAATCACTCTGAAAGTAAATTTAAAATAGCCCTTAACAACGTTATTTGTGGAGCGATTCGGCCCACGAACTGTAAAGTTTGGAGACCCCTGGGGTAGGACAACCCTACTTAATTGGTTAAAAATTACATTTGAGTTGCTTGGTGTTATCATTGATTTAAGTCCGTTTCTAGTGCTACAATTGCTTTCTTGGTCTGGTCTTGGAGAAACTCCTGCATCAGTTTCTGCATTCGCTCACGGTCTGACTTCATTTCGTCTGTCATTTCATTATTCCGGTCAATATGCCATCTTACCAACGCATATATGCCATCTTAACAAATCAGCTTGGGTTAAACATGCTCCTTCTGGCCTTGTAGATGACCTAAAAGGACTTGCTGGGGTGCGTTATCCGGTTCCATGCGCATAACATAACTAGCCTAAAGGAGCCTTGATAGTTTGCAGAACAGTGAGAACGGCGTACAGCTCGTATGCTTGTCGTTATATCGACTACTCCCTTATGCTCAAGTCTTAAAATTGCATGCAAAATAATTGAAAATCTCGCATTGGTTGGGCCATAAAGTACGATAGAAACAAATTCGTTTAAAATATAAAAGACATACCACATTATATAAAACGCTTAACGTTATTCGTTGTCCAATCCTGGTGAGATTTACAGCCATTTTTTATGCAAGTTTAGCAATTGCGTTCAACTACGGTTGTACAGTGAGTCCAAAAAGTAATCGCCTAGCTGGATATTTACAGAAAAAGGTCAATTATGGTCACAATAGGCATGGGTCTGTAAAATGAGTAGGTTTGATAAAAGGAGCATCATTTGAGAGGTTACTCAAGCCTAAGGCTCAGTGGCAGATTAAAGTTATCGGGGGACACGGGAGAAAGACGAACACGTAAAGGAAAATGTCAAAAATCTAGGGATATATAAACGTAAAGACCATGAAAATATGCATGCATTATCTTAAACTCATGCTTTATCAGAAATTATGTTGAAACTTTTAAGTTTCTAGCGATTTTTATGTTTTTTTTTTTCATGAAATAAAAATATGTTTTGTCAGCGCCGTTTTGAAATGTTCGGGTAAGACAGACACCTGATATGGGAAAGATGGACACCATGGAGGGTAAGAGGGGGAGGGAAACCTATCAAAAATCGATGAAAATTGAAGAGGTTAATAGTATTCTAACATATCCTATTGATTTCCACGTCCTAGCCAACTGCAACGATGATTCATTCAACCGTGAATTTAGGAATTGTAAGCACCGCTTCTAATAGATCGTAACTAACTAGCAGCTGACGTTGCTCCAGCTGACAGAACAACTGTCTAGAACTTCCCTTTAGGAAATTACTCCGCGGAAAGTCAACGACCCCAGCATTTATGAAGGACATGTGCAACGATAGGATCGACGAAAGCTTGTCAAAATAGAGCAATTGGGAAGAAGCACAAGAAGGGGGGGGGGATCGTCCGGTCATTCCTCCTTGGGAGAGAGGTCAAGTGGTGGCAAATTTGGAAGACGAAGGGGATTAACTCTTTAGGCGGGAAGCTAGAAGGTTCAATAAAATTAGGCATTAACACGGTGTAACGATTAAAAATTGAGTTTCTTGTATTCATATGTAGAGTGTAGTTTAGTTCACATGTTAATAGTTAAAGCAATGTCAAAATACATCTTTTTGATATATTCAATCCCGTAGAATATCTCATCTATTCCTGAATGTTATCGAATCAATGCCTCTTCTTTTTATTGCTTGAAGTTGTGTAAGACGTGACAAAGATAATAAATTTTGTGAAGTGCCTCATCAGCGTCGAGCGAGTAATAACGAATGGCTGCTATTTTCACTGGTGTACCGTTTCTCGCATATTTCCATACTTCCTCTTGTTTCGGGATGGTTAAAAACTTTTAAATACCTTTTTTTCATTATTTAATGTATTTGATAAAATATATTCATCATCAATTGACATAAGAAGTAATATAAATCAATAAATTCGGTGTCCTTCTTTCCTTACGACAGAGGGTCCATATTTCCCGCTTTGGTGACAGGATATTTAAACCACCAGAAAACAAGATTTTTATTGCTTTCATTCTCGTTCTTTCACCAGTTTTTTGCTTTATAATCACGACAACCCATGCATGTCATAAAACTCCCGCACAATAAAAGTCAAGATCCGTAGTAGCTAAATTAGATCCACAAGGGTGCACACAATTGAACATTTGATTTGTTCGTAAATTTAACCAATTTTGAATATATTAGAGCAGAAAATGAACTCAAATATGTTGTTTTAATTTGAGTTTGGATGCTGCATTGTTGAATTATTCTATAATTACCTTTTTCATACATACATGAGAGGTCCATCTTACCCGTAGTGCCCGTCTTTACTTACCTTTCCCTACAGCAAATTGTACCCAGCTTATCCCCATCATTCCTATCCCTCCATTTCCCTGAACTAGCAAATGTTAGATCAAGTAAGCGTCTCCCTATCCTTTGTTTGTTTGCGAACTATACCATCCTCATCATTGGCAACAATGATGCTAAGTCTCGAAGTTAAGTCTCGAAAACCTCTATAGGCCGGCATGTCCACGCCAAATAGAAGAAGATGCTACAAGTGATTTAAACATCCTTAAATGTTCTTTGTAATCTGTTTGTCATTCACTCTATGCTAATTTTGCATGTTATCTAGTCTGTAAGTTATTTTATAATAAAACAATGGCTGGTATTATGGAATCCGTTCGTAGCGGCGGCGTACGTCCCAACACTCATTTTCCTAACGTACTAGATGGTTGCTACAGTTATTAACCGCGCGTTGTAGGATCGGACTCAAGAAATGTGTTGCCATCCCAATAATTTCATATGAGCGCCGTACGTCCCCGCTACGAACGGATTCAATAATACTCGCCAATATGTTTACAGGGTTTCCCACGATTTATTGATCAGTCCCCATGATTTTTTGGTGCGTTCCCACGATTTTTTGAACGTATCCCATGGATTTTTGGTTCGTTCCCATAATTTATTGGTATTTTCCGACTGGATATCAATACAATTTGACCAAAAAATTCTAGGAAACGGCCAAAAATTCGTGGGAACGCACCAAAAAAACATGGGAACCCACCAAAAATGTATGGGAAACAACCAATAAATCGTGGGAAACCCTGTATTTAAAAAATCAATAAACACGAATTAATGAAAAATATGCATAAAATTAGGGCAATAGCAACTAAAACACGTAAAAACTATAACCCAGGAATTCTAAAAACTATTTCATTGATCATTTGATTTGATGGGTGGAACAGTAGATATGGCTATCCGACTGAAATGGTTTTATTATATGATGTTTTCAACTGCATATCCCACTGTTCGCCTTTTTAACCACGTTGCTATGGCGGCAAACACCATTCTACTCCACTGCCAAACCCAAAGTCTTTGAAAGAGAACAGGTC
>AXCO02011174.1:0-10458 GCA_000473525.2 Anopheles melas
CAACGGTTGTTGAGCCAAAGAAGAAGAAGAAGTACTGGCATGGCATGTAAAATTCTAGAAAAAAGATGTACAATTTACGTAAGGCGTAAATATAAAAAAGCAAACAAACAAACATTATTACATCTTGGCTGGAGCATCGGGGAGTTCTAACTGCAAATTTTGCTTCAGCAAACAGTGCTTAACTAATCATTCAACGGATCAATGAAACACGCTGTGTAGCACTTGCACGTACTATTTGCAGTAACGTACGTATAACATTTATAATTCCGCTTCATTTCCGCTACTCACTGGCGTACAATGGATGTTTTGTATGCAATGGCAATGACAAGGTAGGTTTTCAAAATTCCGTTGGTGTTCCCGTGTATTCAAAGAATTTTACGTGCCAAGAATGCGGTGCCTAGTATATGTATTCGTTACGCAGCCAATATTGGTGTAGCAGAGAATGCCAGCAGGCAAAGATATTAGGAGTCGCAAATGTACACGTTACTATACACTTCGACATTAAACTTGGGGTAAAATATGTGCATTATCTGTACCATGTAATTGCAATACTATAAATGCACTGATATCTTGCTAGTTTGCAAACTTGTACGAGTTTTATAAATGTACTTCAATACAGGAGCATGGTCATTAAATTGTGACATGAAAACAGCAAAAGAAAAATATAACTCTACAAACTTAGCCTGGAGCATGTTTTAATGAAGAGAGCTATTTGCATGATAATTCATACAAGTAAAAGATTGTACACGTTTCATCGTTTCTTGTGGGCCATATCCTTGCGTATAGTTTGATGCTAGTAGCAATGCGCAAGCAAAGCAATAAAACAAGCAACAACTAATTTGAAAACAGTCCTGCAGCGTATGTACGATTTAACAATAAATGCTCAGCGTCGTAAACCTTTTTTAAATATGTTTACAGAAATAAATCAGGCTTGATTTACATTACCATTTACATGCTAAATCTGTCGAACGCTTGCAAATGTCGATCCTCACAGCATAACAACGCTGCTGCACGCGGTGCTCTCTCGGTAAGATCTATCACAGTCCAAATCTCCCAGCGATCGGTCAATGTCTTCTGATTCATGCAAGCGAACCACCCCTGCAACCCACGAGTATGCGTATGTGTTTTGTGTGTTTGTATGTATATGTGCGCGTGTTCCATACTGCGCGAGTTCGATGGTGAGTTATATTTATATGGTATAATTAACCAACTTGCCTCGAGCGACTCCAAGAACTACTAGGTGATCCTAGTAGGTTCTTGTGAACCTCTATCTCGTCTGGCATGTGTGTGCTTTTGCTTCTCTTTCCTTGTTGATAGACGCACGGTTATATGTCTCTCGTTACAAACTACTGCCACACGACTGTATGGGATACACGCTACGCTGCGGATGCAATACCCGGTGGGTCGACGATCGACAACGTTGGGAGTCCTTGGAGATGGATGCAGAACCGTGTAAAGGGCAAAACTGGAGATGATGCACATTGGCGTATTGCAATACTGCAAGCGGCACGATCTCTTAGCTGTTGTTGAAGCAAGCCGGTCCCTGAGGATGGAACCTTGATCTCTTCCTTTGCCCTAAGAACTCCACGAGTGCTTCTGAAACGTACGACTATGCTAGTAGGCCCGCGTTTCCATATCCACGTCAAGAAAATCTTTCCCTTTGTCGGTAGGTATATCTCTCTCTCCTCCCATTGGCCTTGTGATGGCCTCGAACCTATAATGAACCGTAAGCGATCCAGTGAAATTCACTGTGCGGGCGAAGGTGAACGCTTTGATCGATATTCCGTGCTGGTGCAATGATCGCCACATACCTAGAGATTTTAATTTATGAGCGTAGGTTTTCTGCAGGATACCCAATTTACTCCATGGTTGGGTACGCTCGTACCCGACTTTGTTTGTTGTATACACTTCAGGAATTTCATTCATTAGACCTGGCAACCAATTTTATGTTTGAACCGAGGCCAAACATTTCCTCATTCTCACCCACTGGAAGCCCCACCCGAAAAAGTGTGGGGTTCCCAGTTTCTATGTGTCGTATCAGCCTTTGTTTGCAGTGGTAGGTCCTTATATCACGAGGGCGTTTTACTCCCTGTATCACTAATATCCTTGCTGAGGTTATGCACTTGAAAAACGTGCCCCATTCGCCTGGACTCTCATCGATGGCACTGCTTCTATGTGCTGCAAGTTTTCCTGGTTGTGGTGTTGTGTTTATAATAATGTTTATTTTCGATTTTTTATACCTTATCCTTTCCTGCCCACTCCACCCTATGCTATTTACCATTCCCCATTTTGCATGGAGCCCTTTCTGTTGTGGCTGCGGTTACAAACTTTTTCACCGTGTTTGTAACTATGGGCTCGATGGTCACAGGCAAACCGAGACGGCACGTACCTTGGCACATACTTTCCATTCCTGCAACAAAAAAGAGAACTTTTGTGGGCCGACCGAACTGCCGGGGGTTTGGGTACCGTACATGTATGTTCCAACTGGAAGCCCCTATCTGCTCGTCCAACAATGGCGGCTACGGTCGATGGTGACCATGAAAGCAAAGCATAATTTCCGTGGGCTCCACTCTACGTTTGTTCCTTATGTTTCTGCTTGTCAGGACAGAGCCGTGGTGGCATTGTCGATCTGTCTTGAGCTAAAATTGGGATAAACACTCCTGCACATTCAGACATATTCCGACTCGTGGGTACATGCATTACCATCGCCTGGACAGAACAACTCCCTGATCAGTCAGTCGATCAAAAGAGCAATGCGAGTGCACCGGAGATTTGATTCGATCCTTCCAATTTTCAATTACAATCGCCGTCATTACCTTTATGGTTTTCAATTTTCAACTTCAATAAATTACATTCGACGGAACCTTCAATTTTAAATGAGCATGACGACGTGGAAATAGGGCAATGATTCCAAAAGTGTAGGGCAAAAAAGTGAAGAAGAGAGCAAGAGAACTTTTATAAATCGACCACAGAAATATGATCTTTAAAAAAAAGAAGACAAATGTCATGTGAGCAGAAACAAGGCAAATGTGGTTACAAATTACACAATAGTTCTTTGATATTAAACACTTTTGGGGACAATATGGGAAAAATTATTGGAAATAAAAAATAAAAACGAAAGAAACAAGCAATCCTTCGTTTTCTTTATTGCTTGTATAACTTCCTAAAACGTTTCAAGTCAATTGCTTCATTTGATTTTATATGCTACAGAGCAATTCAAATTTGATTTGTTCATATAATATTATGTTAATTAAAAATCTGCCTTGTATTTTAGACTGTAATCAAGTGAATAAAATTTCAAATTAAATCACTCTAAGAAACTTGAAGTTAGAAATCGCACCAGTAGTACAATGAAATTATCACAACGCATAAACTGCCTTTCCGAAATTACGAACAAGGTAAGTGTTTTCTACCGCAAAATATAACCGATAAATCCTTGCAGCAAAGTTCGTTCAAGGTTCGTTTAGCCTCTGTTGACAAAGCAAGGACAGGCGCAGAAGAACGCTAGAACATGCTTATGAAGAGTTGATTACAGTAGACGGCAACGCAACGGGTCCGTTATGTTGATTACACCTACCCATAGTCCACAAGGACGATTGTGTAGCCGTACACCGTGTTTGGGGTGCTAAAAGTTTACCAATCCGAAGCCTTTGAACTTCTGGCGTGATACAGTCGAAAGGTAATTATACTGCCATGGATACGCAGGAAAACGGTCAAGGACATGGCTTGTCGCAACTTAGTGTTTGATTACCATTAGAATTTTTAGTTTCTTCATACACAACGCGTTTTTAGAAGCTATCGTTTAAGAGGTAAATGAAGTAGGCGCAAAGTTGACAATAAAAAAACTAAATAAATAGTATCTCTCTTTTTTACCGCCATAATAAAACATCTAATGCTCCAAACATTCTCGTTGCTGTTACATACCACACGTTTTAAAAAGACTGTAGATAAAATATATCAAATGTTACGTAGAGGAGTATCATGACGCATTTAAAAAAAAGTGCTACATCTCTATATCCACTTTTTATATCTCGCTATATCCCAATGAACCGTGGGAAGATTATGTTTTCACCACCTGCACGAAGCGCATCCTCATCCCGAGCAAGATGCATCACAGAAAAAATAAGCGTAAGACAACACTTACAACTGCTGGAAACCTTTTTCTTGTACGTTATACATTCATCGTTAGTTTGAAATGGTTCGATCTTGGACACTCACACATACGCATATTACATACCCAAAAAATGAAACTTTTTCGAAGCATTCTGCTCAGTCGGACATACCTAGAAAGAAAAAAAGAGGAAACGGGTGGACTCTGTTAGTATGTGTGCGTGCCCTTTTATTTCACAGAAAAAAGGATGCAGCGCATCCAGCTGCATCTTCTATCGATCCAAAACGGGAGCAATCCTGATAATCAGGACGAAGTCAGGAAGTTGAACACTTTGATTCAGAGAGAAGGCAGAGACCGTCGCCGTTTTCCGTCGAACACGACAGCAGAGATGCGAAGGCGGCAGGTTGCATCGCTATGCTGGAACTAACATAAGATCGAGGAATCAAGAAACGGAACCAAACGGAACGGCCATGGATCGTTTGGGAGAGCACAACAACAAAAGAGTGAATGATGCGTATCCGAGTGGAAACGTGGGAGAATCGGCGATGCGTTGTCAGCAGTAATGGTACTTGGTGGAGGTGCTGGCTGGCGAAGAAGATGCTTGGATGGCGCTTTGCCTCGGTAACCGAATTCCCTCGTGTTGCGTCAAATCATATTCTGAACCTCGGTCAGGGCCCTGATCCATGGCAAACGGTGCACCAACCCAAACCTAACCTCTTCCCCCTATTATTTATTCGATGCGAGACTGATTTTACTCCCTGCCGGCGCACGTCCACGATTCTACGATTCTACAAGTGCACATTTAAGCAAACGGAGCAGTCCGAGGATGACACGACTTTCTAGGCGGTTGGAAGATTATTTTTCCTGTCGCTTGTTCGAGCGCCTCCTTTTGCAACGGCATCCAAATGGAACGCAATTTTCGCCACACTGACCACGCTAGAATGGTCATGGAAAGGTTGATTTGAGCACAGGCGTGTCGAGGTCGATCGCATTTCCCTGCAAGATTTTCCGTGCCACACCTGTGAGCAGCTCGCTCGGGGCGGGGAGAAGGAGACAGCACCGAAGGAGTTGGCCGGAACGGCGGACTGTTGTTTGGGATTTGTTTTTGGGTTCGAAGCGAAACGGACCATTCTACTTTGAATGTTTTTTTTTACCCTACAGCTCGATACAAGATTGCAAGCGCGTGGTCATTCGCGCGCAAATCAGAAACAAAGCCAAAGGGCTGCCTTTCTCACCGACCGGCTCTTAATCTCAGCTTCTCGTCCCACTAAAGATGAAGTGAAACGAAAGATCGACCTTTTTACTCACGGGATCAGAAAATTGTTGAGCGTTCAATGAAAATTCCTGTGAAAAAAAAATGCATCCAGCTGCACATGGTAAGTGGATAGCGTCTTGTTTTGCCTACTGGCAGCTGCAACAGCTAAATTATTGAATAATGCAGCCGTGGATAAATGCGGCAACCAACGACATAATACAACAATTCGACGCAAGTATTTTTCTATACACACACATGTGTTTTGAAATGCTTCACGAACTAAATTAGGTAATTATCTCTTTTAGTAAAACATGATCAATAGATCCACCAAGTATCAAACTTAGAAATGGAATTTGTATGTTTTTTTTCATAAGTAATTTCGTCTCACGGCTACATACATACATGAAAGATGTGTGAATAGTGCTGAATTCAAAATGCATTGGTAAATCCTAGTGTGTGTTCCAATAAAAGTTGAGTAATAGGTTAATTTACTCGCAAACATTACATCGAAACGGAGAACCTGTTTAAGAGTATCTTCAACAGTAACAGACTCTTCTCAAATAAACAATTCAATCAATTTACTGACTTAAGCACCGGTTGTAGCCTATCTAATACATTAATTAATCTCTTAACTAACAAATAGCAACGACACTCGGATTAAACAGTTGCTAGACCATTGGTGCATGTTTCGCCTTCATTAGGACACCTGTGACAGGTCGACCGGTCATACGGTTCCATCACCTTGCAACGATGCATCGATTTGCCATTAATACCCGGTGACTATCTAGCAGTTGCTTTGATCGGAAGGCCTTCGGAAACTGCACTTTGGAAAATCGCAATGCTCATGCTACGGACTCAGCTTGGTGGCAAGGTATACTGTTTCCAACCCATGATGTGTAAGGTAGAGCGAGACAATCATCGTCAATATGATTTATAATGAATTGTGCAGAATTGCTCAAGTTTAACCGTAAATAGCAGCATCATTTCGTTGGCGCCGTCATCGGCGCATCGTAATCTTCTGCCAGTTGACGGTTTTGGGTGTATGATTGATTCGCCGCCAAGCGCCCAGCAGCCATTAAACTCTATTGGGCATCTTCCACCTTTACCTAGGCTCTAGACACTTCAGCATTACATTTGCAGCATTGCTTCGAACGAACGTGGCTGTGGCTGATGGTTGATTAGCAATAATTTCATGATTACTCAACAAACTCCGGACGTATCCGGAGGCTTGCTAGCTTTAAACTGGCATTGTTTTCTGTTCACCACGAGTAAGAAACGGAATCTTGAGACAATCGAAACCAATAGAACGTTTGGCTTGATTTGTTTTGGAAACGGCACAAAAAGGCAGCAGGGCTTATTTCCTTATTCAGCACAAAAAACATCGCTTCTAGGCTTTCTGGTTGATTCTGTTTGCTCTATACCTAGAATCTAGTTTAACTGCCCTAGTCGGTCCTAGCTAGGTCCGACTTCTTTCGACAACCGAGTGGTGGGAGCGATTTACACCTCTACCAGTTCTAATAAATTCATTAAAGTTTAAGGTCGAGCAAGAGTTGCATAAGACGCTCGTAACGACCGTTCTATACCGTTTTGATTCCGCTCCATTCTATTGCCTGTCGATCAACTTGTCGCTTTTGTAACATCTCAAAGCCAGCCAGCCAGCCCACCAGCTATCCTCATGCTAGGGTAATGCTGGTGTGCTTGATGTTTCTGTTTTCCAAGCTGGTAATACCACCTCATCATGGGCTGTTGCAAGCAGCTAGGGAGAAGTAGGATATCCGATGTTGCAACATCAAACTCAATAGAATTATCTTAAAAATGGTAAAGAGATCTCAGATATGGAAGTTGTGTGATGGCATTCATTTGTTGCTAGTATCAAATCAGTAATTTTAAAGGGTTTTCCTATGTTTTTTGATTTTGACAAGACTATGGTTTAATATATAATAATTTCATTATGCAAACTTTCATAATGGGAATTCTGTATTAATTTCAAAAATGTTTCTAAATATGTGTCTGTCTAAATAAGGTCAGTGTTGGCGAACCTACAAATAGTAGGTTAAAGGGAGCGTAAATTATCGCCATTTAGCTGTCGAAATAATGCCAGTCGTCTAAGACAAAAATGCAGCCGATGATCTTGGCCATGTTGATGGCTTATAGAAATGGATCATTGTAGTACCACACCAGAGATTCCGTTTGATAAATTGTGTATTTTTTTTTTCAAACCTCTCTAGTAAACCCAATGCTAAGTTATCATGAATATTTTTCGGCCCGTGTTTCACATTTTGCTTAGCAAGTTTCACATCGATTATTTTTTAAATCTTTTTCTTCTTCTATTCTTTGGTTTGTACGACACTGAAATAAGCGTAGTGTCCGATTTTCTTCATAAATCCCCAAGTGGGTGGATTGTTTTGTGCAACATGGAACAAGTAACAGGGAAAAAACAACATTCAATTCGTCATGGCTAACAGAGTGGCTAGCTGGGGCTTTTGTCGAAACTGTCAAGGTGAGCTCTACTTCACGCGGTGCCATTTGCAGCATTTTGTTTTATATGCGCTATTCAAATGTAGACGCAACAATATGTTTTTCTTGGGGTACCATGCAAAGCGCACGAGAAAATTCCTTCTCTACTCACAACGCAACAAATACGTTGCCATGAAAAACACTCAACACAGCGACGGAGATAGAACCCTTCAGATATATTTGCGGAACCATTTCCAAAAGCTCACATGCGAGGCAACGCAGCTCAGGGACGGCATGTCGCCGTTAGTACAATTCGTTGATTAGATAAAACATGCAGATAAACTATGTAGCACAACGCAGGGAGCAAGCGAGAGGATGGTGCGGAGGGGACGCTGTTGCCGAGGTTGAACGGCAAAGGTTATGTCCACTGGTTCGCAGCTTGTGGAGCAAAGCGGCGATGATCGAGGCAAGTGCAGCAATGGTACGATGTGCATAAACTCAATGCATAAGAAGGAGTGGGGGAAGGTGGGTGGGGGATCAGCTATCGACACATCAAAACAACCGGAGCGGGTGTATGGGGGCGATGAGGCGCGGGAGTCTGTGAGTAACAGAATTAAGGAGGTCAATGTACAAAAGATTGCATAACGTGTATCGGCGCGAAGTGCACTTGGTGTGTGTAAGTTTGCAGTGTCACACCAGTCGCTACCGCCGTCGGGTGAAGTGTTTCATACCATTCTTGCCATTTCCGCCCCTCAAAAAAAAAAAAAACTGCCACTCTATACTATGCCATTGCCGCTATTGCTGCTCTAGGGCAGCCTCCATGCACTCCAGCGGACCGTAACACAACCATTTGTACCAGCCATTTGATTGGATAATTGAATGGAAGTGCATTTTACGCTTGCCGCCACCAGTTTGCATGCACACCAACCGATTAGCCCCGGCCAATGAAGTGACACTTTTGTCTTCTCTTTGCTAGTAGTGCATGCGGAACCACACTCATACGGCGACGCCTTGGACGTGTTATCATCACCGAAAGGTACTTCAGATTCCCATGAATGATAATTATAAAATAAACATAAATTTCACACCGGTAAAATAGGTACTCGATTGTGACTGGCTAGCATATATGTTTGGAGTATAGTCGTACAGCAGACTGAGCATTTGCGTTTACTGTGTATTCAAAGCTTTGCTCAAACAAACCTTCATAACGTGCATCAACAGGAACTATGTTATTAGTCATACAGATGTACAACATTGCATTGTAAATGTTTTCAATAGAAGAAGTCGGATCGATAACGAGTCAAAAACTCGCTCTTTATTCCAAAAAATACTTTTGTTTTATCAATAAATTTGACGGAAGTCAATCGGACAAGCCATGCACATTTGACTGATTGGATACATTGCGCGTTTCACTAATGCTGTTACATATCCAAGAGAGACATTGGATTTGAACAAATATTGACTCCCGTTGCCATAGGCCCAGTAACTAGTGCCGGAGGGACACTACACTAGCGTCAGCTCAGTTCTGCCTCGGTCCTTCGATGTCAGTCACGGACAATTAAACGGTGTGGTTGCGTTCCGTCATTGTTGCAGAAGCGCGTCTGTACCACCCGTCACACGTGGCCGCAGCTACCTCCTTCAGCTGGGCTCTAGCGATCCCGGCCGGGTAAATGTTGTTTCCTTCTTTGCCGGCTTTCTTGCGTTTTCCTTCCAGAGCCAACATTTGTTTTGGAACTGTTGCCTCAGAACGCGTTACTCATCGCACGCACCGTTTACGTTGATAGCCGTGGGAAAATTTGATTCCTTCGGCCGCTACAGTTCAGTGGACAAGTGGACTAGTGCGACGCCACCGACGACGACGACGACGACGACGACTGTGATAGGCGAAACCTTCTTAGAAGTAGCAGAAGTGAATGGAGGTTGAAGCTCTCCACGCAGCCACGATGACGGCAACGACGACTACGGCAGCAGCGGCAATGAACGTGAAGTGGAGAACAAAACGAGAACAAGATGTTTCAATGCGATGTGTGCGTATGGCACGCACCGATTCGCGCTGTGCAAAAGCGTCGGACTGACCCACACATATGAGCAGAAATTGCGTGATCGTGTAGGAAACCGCGCGCAGACGTGTCTCCGTCGTTACGATTAACCGTGTACCTGGCGTACGTTCGTGACGATGGCGGCGAATGAACGGCAGACCTTGAACTTTTGGAAAAAAACAGCATAAAATCCTTCCCGTTGGCTCGATCTCTATTCATCACCGAGATTCGTCGAAGGGTACAGCAGCAGCAGCCTCTAGCGTCGACTGGTACCGGCTGTTGCTAGCCGTCCTGCCGCTATTTGTGGAAGTTGGGTTAGCGGAAGCTTTTTTAAGAGATTCCCCCACTAACAGGCTAATCGCTTGCATCATTTGGGATTGAATCAATGACCGCGTGTGTGAATTCATGCTCTAATGTTTAGCTAGGTGTCAATGTAGGGTAAATGTACCTATAGTGGTGGTAGTACCAATAGTGGTGATATTGCACTAAAATGCGGTTCATACGGCAAATTACTAGTAATTAAGTTATTTACGCTAGTGTGAAATGTTATTTAGCCTTTTACAAAGGGTTTAAAAGTTAAATGGGGCCATTCCGTT
>AXCO02011175.1:0-10487 GCA_000473525.2 Anopheles melas
AACATATTCGGCACCATTTTCTCCCCTTTTTAATGCCATCAGTTTGATCATTATAAGATTAAAGGACCTTCCCGGAGGCACATACACATAGAAGCTCTATAGGAACGGGAAATGCAAATGAGTGTGTGCGCGCGATTTATGTAATCAACTTGTTGGACCGAACTGCCATCATACGAGAACATAGCGAATGCACAACTACAACGAACACACTGTCCATTACACGCAAGCAGAACCCTCATCATTGATGCGTTACTATTACGTAAGACTGCCACAGGGGTAAATGTGTATGTGTGTATGCATTTATGTAATAATTCCTGTAGAATTATACTAACCCCTAAACAATAAGAGACGTTGCGCAGGGATGAGTTTCACAACCCCTTAATGCTGATTTTGGTCGACGTGTAGATTATTATCGTGTCGCAGTTTTATTCGTTTCTTAAAAAATAAGCTGTAAAAGGAAGCAATGGAAATTCTTGTACGATTGCAGGATTTGGAGAATATGCAATTCAAACTGTATCTGAATTCGATGCTCTACAGTTTTCGCACGAAGAACACAGAGTTTGACAACCTTAGGGATTAGTTATCGTTCACTTTCAGCGTTACGTTCTTGTGATCCACGCGAATAGCTCGAAAGCACTAATGATATTAAAAAATGTAGCAAAAGTTACCCAACAAACATGTGAAAGAATAACAATGTGAAAAAAGATTACAAAACCCGTATGGTCAAATGATTATAGTGACAGAAGAAAGTAAACATTGAATATGAAGAATGAGAAAAAAAGAAATATACAATAAGTGCTGAAAAAATACAATGAAAAATACACTTAAAAACACAATGATCTTGAAAAAAAAAACTATGATGCGCCTAAAACTGTGACTACTCTGATCTGGAATCCTGTTTATTGCAATCGTTGCCGCTAAATTTTGAAAACTAAACTAACCTATTTTTGTCTCTAGCGCACCAATTTGTCACAACGTGTCACGATTTTTGTCTCTAATGCATTTTTTTACTGTGAGTTAATCGCTTTCTTTAAAAAAGGTAACGTCCTGTCTGAAAATGAAGGTTTCAAAAATTATTGAATGAAAGTAAAGTACTTAATAATTACATTGATAGAATTTAAAATATAACAATTGTTATGCAAAATTTTGAAGGTTTTGATGTGATGAAACAAGTTGACAAGTATTTTCAGGTGTAAACAATAGCTTTAGAATTTTTTGAAATTCAATTACTTTTTCTCCGTAAACAATCAAATTTTATGTATTGTTTATTAGATGTTACATAACAATTTTCATAAATTTGCTCAAATACCTTGTAGAATTACCATAATTCCTACAAGAATAAAAAAAAATGACAACTTACAGACCAAAATAGGCGCGTTAGAGTCAAAAATTGAGGAGCACTGTCAAAAATGTACAACCTACAGGAACAAAAATGTACAAGTATTGTCAAAAACGGATGCCTTAAAGCCTAAATTTGTTGGCAACGACTGTGATATCTATTTCTATTATGCATTCATCTTAGTTCGTTCTAAATAGTTTGGCAAATACCTCACCTTCAATTGATGATGTACGCATTATTACGGTATAATATATAATACATTTCCTGCAATATCATAGGTTTTGTGCTTTGGTTATTATGCAGAAGACATGTTTTCCGTCCTGTTGTGCGCTACTTTCCTGACAGCTCATCATAGCGAAGATTGTATCCACTATAAATCCACTCACATGCAATCCATATGAGTAGTGTATTGGATTGAAAGCGCTGAAACGCATTTTGAGCTAGCAAAGATCTGCTCGAGACATCGTAACACCTTTTCACTCTAATAAAAATAATGCCCCATCTTCTGATCGTGGCAGAAAAATTGGCCTAATGCGTTGAGCTGGCAAACAAAATTACGCCCGAACAGAAAACTCCATCTTCTCATGATTATAGCCAAAGCCTTCTCGAAATGAACTCCAGCTTGTTTCCGCTACTGCTTTTACTTGCGTTTCTTAATAATAAATTCCCATCAACATATTTCATCTACCCAACACCAACTACACAGCCACACACACACGTCAACGTCAGGCTTTCCGGCTTTAATAATATCTTTCTCCCTATCGTTCGGCCTGGTTTAATCAAACCAATCCCCGGTGGTCTCACCGGGCTTGACACATGCTTATGGTTTAATGTGAATCCGCTTCCTCGTGTTTGCCACGCTGGCAGTATGAGCCCGGGTCGCGCCAAAAATTCAATTGCTTGCACTTTCTCCTGCCCCCATCAACCGCTGGCCGGTCGGCACAGGTCGATCGATGACGATAATAAGACCTTTACCCGGTGCGACACAGCTGTTACTTAACGACCGAAAAGCCGGGCGGCAAGCAAGCAAGCAGCACGGGAGATATTTATCGAACGAATATTTCCGTCAGCGATTATTGCAAACGTGCGAGGCAAAGGGACATTTTCCACGGGCGCGGTGAGGGCACAGCGTGCGAGCACACAGGAAAACCCAACGCAGGAACGCATGAGCATAAACATACGATAAACGATAACGGTGCCAACATGACACTCTCCGGATGGGGTTTCTCTTTCATTTTCGGGTGTGTGTGCGTGTGTCAGTACTTTGGTTATTCGTTTTTCCCTACCAAATCTTAACATAGCATTCACATATATTCACACACTTACACACAACAGGATGGAGCGGATGTTGGTAGCCAGCACAGTATGGCACAGCCGTCAGGCGGCGAGGGGAGGACAGGGCATTTTCCTCAAGCCCGAGCCATTCGGCAGCGAAGAAATGCTTGAGTAAGCATAAATAAACAACCGGCACAGGATTTTGGTTCGTTTCGTTAGCTCCTGCTTCAGTAGGCACGAGAAACCGGGTGGAAAATCCAAAACAGGTTCAGAGGAATGTGGTACACAAATATCAGGAAAAACTCCTTGTTCGGTGTAAGTGCTAAAATAATATAAAACATGTTTGTTCTTACATTTCCAGACTATTTTCAATGTCAGCACTTTAAGCGACAAAACCAGATGATATAGAATATTTTCGAATGCTAAATAATGTTTCTTTGTCCATGAACGTGATATCGTATAACATTTCGTTCCATTGGATTTGTAGATAAAAAAACAGATGGGAAGGATTGTTGTGTGCAAGATTTGATATCAGAATGTACTCAAATGATCGAACCTGATAAGAAGTTTAATTACTCACACGCTATGTATTTTTTTGTAAAGAATTAATATTGAAGGTAATAGCCAAGATAGTCAAATGATCGTATATTTATTAAGAAATTATTGGTTAATCCTCCGTTTCCCACCAAGTGATATGACTGCACATAGTGTTGTGTTTCATGAATCTTTCGTTGTGATTCAGTCATATGAAACTTCAGCGATTAGTCATTCGAATCTCGATTCGAATCTCCAAAGACTTAAATATTTCTCAATGTTCACAAACCTATAAAGATTCATACATTTTCAAATTCCTGAATCCAGAAAGTTTCAGAAATTTTAGAAAATAAAATACTCGTCGTAGGTTCAAGCCTCGCATTGACCGTCTACACGTAGCAAGAACAGCCTTTTCGGCTGCGTGCTACTTACAAAGAAGTCTCGAAAACCTGTATAGACGGGCATGAGCACGTTACGCAAAGAAGAAAAATTAAAAGAAGCTCATACCCTATATTTTGTATACTTGTATATTTTGTAATCTATTGAGATTCGTGAATCTTTCGTGATTCTTTCTTGAATAAATCCACGACTCTTTGGATGGATCTTTCGAGATTGATCATTCATTCACGCTTCAAGAATCGGAATCTTTTCAACAGAAATTCAGATGAGTGAATCAATTCTAGGATTCATTCTGATACACGAATCAGATCCACCACATACTAGTAGAATAGTAGTAGCAAAGCAGTATCATGGTCCACAAACAACGATTTATCGTGTCTTACTCATCAACTAGTTGAAATGCACTTAAAATTTTGTCATGTTTCGCTAAACGTTGAATAGATTAACAAGAAATTCGGCAATTGGGAAACACTTTTAAACTAAAATAATGTTTACTTCATTCAACTTCAATCTACATATCTGTTAATTTTTTTATTCTTATTACTACATTTACAAAATAAATTTAATCCAATCAAACCGAAAAAAAATATTACAAGAATGACTGCAGGCCTTCAACCACCACCACAACAGTTCCTTTTGATATCTTACTGCAGAGGAGTGTGTGTAGACTGAGTGGGAAAATAAATTTCCCATTCCGCAAGAAGTATCGCATAATCACGCTGATAACCACAAAACCAGAACATGCAACTCTGGATAAGGATTAAGCGCACAGGACAGGACGTGAACGCTGGTAGGCAGGCAGGACCGATTGGAGCTCCCAATGCTCAAATTATTCGCCTTCAGCGAGGCCGTTATCGGAAAAGGGAAGTGGTGTGTGCTGCCTTCCCTCCCCCCTTTCTCTCAGGCAAAACCGAACAGCCCCGCAAAGATGTGAAGGAAGATTGTGGTTTGGCTTTTCAGGTTGGAGCCTTTCATCCTTCTCCCAGCCGCGGCTTTACCACACACTGCGGCCTTCAAGCCCTTTAGATCGTGCGCCGCAACCAGGGAGAGTACATTAAATAAATGAGTTGTGTTTTAAGCCAATAAATCACGTTTCCTATTATGGCGACGACAAAAACATGCATGGAAAATGTAGGCCTGACGGTGCCATTTGCCACACGCGGAGGCTACCCCGCCACGGTCCCGAGTGTGTATTTATGTGGATGTATGCGTCCGTGTGTGTATGTGTGTGTGTGTGTGTGTGCGAGTTGAGTTAACGCTTACGCCATAAAGCACCATTTAGAACACGGACGGAAATTGGTTATCGAAGAGTTAGTACGTGCTGCTCAGGGCAAGCAGCACACCACAGCAGGAAACGCGTGTGCAGTTTTTCCCTTTGCGGCCCGGTGGAGAACATCTACCAATACCGGTGGCACAGGCAAAGGCAACGGAAAAGGTTAGCGCTCTTGTGAGTTTTCCAGTTCTCTCTTTCCCCTCCATTCATTTTTTTTTGTTCGCTGTGCCAGAAGATTCCGAGAAATAAATCGCCCCGAAGGAAGTATATCAAAATAAATAAGTGCTAACTTGCAAGCGATTTTTCGGCAATTTTTGCCTCCAACTCCGTTCCCTCCCGAGGGCCAAGTAAGCAAAACCCACTGCCACTGGAATTGTGGAATTGTGGCAGCACACCACACTGGCACGCAGTTTCACGGGCGGATAAACTGCGAAATATGGGATTCGTAACGTGTTTTTTCTCTCTCCTTCTGCTTCGCCTGCCTTCGATTCTTCACGATGTGCGGGGAATAATAAGGATTTAAGGACCGCTGGGCGCAACGGGTTCCAAAATCCGAAAAAAGGCAGGTTGCTCCATATCCGGGGAATCGATAGCCCAGCTGGTATGGCTCGGGAACCCGACCCCGTGTTGGGTTGTTTATAGGCGGCGAGTGGAAATTGGAATTGGAAGTTATTTTGGAATGTATTTTTAAGCCATGCGGAAGTGGTTTGGATCTGATCGAAATCTTAAACCGGGAGAAGAATGTTTGCACTGATCCCAGAATAACGGTGGAAGTTGAAGTTGAAGGCGGTGGTTGGAAGTAGGGAAGCCTCGAAGCTCAATAAATTTATAATGCATCGAAATATTTCATGGAATTTAATCAATAAGTTAGAGGAACTCCAGATGGGTCAGGTAATTATCTACTTCGGATGGTATTTTTCGTTATGGACCAGTAAATGCAAATAGTTTACGTTTAGTGGGTAAGGATTTCTGGGAAATACTTTGCTAGATTATATTTTACTTCAATAATTGTTTTTACGGGAAAGGTATGGCGATTTAAAAACTTTGAATTATTTATTAATTTGTATCAATTTGAGTTTTAGTAGACGCAGTTCATATTTCTCAGCCTTATGGCAGCAAAGCATTTCATGCTTTTACAAGAATAATTTCATTTTGAATAACAATGACCCTGTTACAACAATTAGATCATACAAACAAATAACAGATTTGTCTTGAGATGTCCTATGAACAATATGTCCTTACTCAAGAAAAGCTGGACTTATTTTTTCTATCAGTTGGCACGCATGTGATAACCAAACAAAGTTTGTTGAAAGTTGCTTGTGCTAAAGTTATACAATCAATTAGTGCAGATATATCCTCTAACCTCAGTCCTAATAATCTAATTCACCTATCTCAAGCAAAATCCAATTTGGACATTTATAATTAAGATGTGTGTCTGATTTGAAACCAAAAAGATCGTGAACATTTCAGTGTTGGTTAAGTACAGACAAGCGAATTCATAACAGACACTAAATGATCGGCAAATGACCCGGATAAACACTCATGAACCAATTGACGCATTGTGTACAAGATATTTTAGAAAAGGTTGAAAAAAAAACTGAAAAGTCTAAATGATTTGAATAAACAGCATTAAGATATCAGAACTGAAAACTTAATATTAAAAGGGTAAAAATTCAATGTTTTCAACATGAAGTAATTTTTTACATACTTTCGGTAGAAAATCAACACTTCAGATCTTTAAACAACACCTTTTTCATGCGCTGAATCCTCAAATCATGAGAAATGTTCATGTTTAATCAAAGATTGCATTCTCTTGGATAGCGTGTACAGGGTTTACGTGTCAATTTCCTATATCGACAACATATTTAATTGCTTGCGAGATGATTTCAACAGATGTCAAAAATATTTTTCAGTTCTTTCGCATGTTTTCAACACATCACAAGCTGGATTGAGTTTGACAGTTATTTGTGATGTGTTGAAAATCATGTGGAAGAATTGAAAGTTTATTGTGATGCATGTACAATATTTGACAGCTGTTGAAAAACAGTTTGGAGGCAATAAATAATGATGTGTACATTGGAGATTGGCTTGGAAAACTCTGTAACTATACAGAATAAGTTCAGGCTACGCTCATGCTCTTTACCAAAGTCAGCACACGCACCTAAGAAAGCAATGTTGGAATCATCAATTTTTAATCAAGTATTGCATTCTTGGAGACCAACTTTATATCTAGATGGTGATATTAATAGCTGGTGCTGGTGTATGATGATGACACACTTCAGAATATCTCTCAATGTCTCAATCTCTTCAGTTCATTTGTGACATGTTGACCAGATATAAACATCCTGACAGTATAAATAGATGACTCAACCTTGAGTAACATTAAATTATCCGGCTCACGGGCTTGTGCGCACGAGGAACAAGAGCATATCATTACGAGAGTTGCCATCACCGCATCACGTGGACACTTCCGGCGTTGTCGTATTATAGTTTGCACTCACTTCCGACAGAGGCTGACACGGCAGGAGCGGTCCGGAAACCGGAAAAGCCACAACCACTCTACGCAACATGCAACCCATGTGCAAATCAGGCCGAGAATGCAGCCACTCGTACAACCGTTATCGATGGATCCAGTGGAATAGGAGCCGGAGGGGACGGTAGGCCACATCCCCAACAGTATGCATATATGTCACTGGTTTCGGTACGTCCACCCGGTCGGTGGTTTAAATTGGCAAACAATGTGCCATCAATTGACACATGATCAGTGCAAATTGTGGGTTTTGCGCTTCCGGTTCACGGTGCGTTGCGTTCGCTCGTGCGATTGCGAAACCGGAAGATGTTCGACGAGAATGGTCGGTATTTGTCTTCATAATTGGCTGGCCCACTACCACCACAGGGCTAGAGTATCTGTAGGCAGCACCGAGACGTGCCGGATGAGAACGGGCTGGATTAAAGCAAAGGATTAAAGGTAAGCTCTGAAAGGAGCGGGAATAGTTTCGTATTAGAAAACAGAACTGGATCACTCACTCAGGGTACGGCAAGCAGCCAAGTACACCATTAAAGAACCTCCCGGAGAACCCGGGCGGACAGGATTACCGGGCAGACAGTTTTCAAACAATCAGGCACGCTAAAGAAGTGCTATGTCCGTGCTTATTGAAGTTACCCGGACCTCTCGAACCGCTCCCACGATGCTCTGTCGGGTGAGTGATCTCCGGACGACCACAAACGCTTGTTCCACATAAAGCACCAAACCCACCCTTTTCTGCTATGCACGGTGCACCAGAAAAGTCTGACAGGGCAGCCAATCATTCCCATCATTGTGCAGCGGCCATGATGTGGGACGCCGTGCGCGGACGACGGTCGGAGACCTATCCGGAGACTTCGGGCGGCCAAAGGAAGGCTTTAGGCCTTTGCGGTGGTGGAAAATGTTCCATTCTTCAGACCGCTTTGCGATGCTCTACATGAAGAGGGTTCGCATTCATGCCAGTGCATCATCATCATCCATCCGTCCGTCCATCACTTTCACTGTTTACGCGAGCAGCTTTGTGTGTGTGGGACTTTGGAAGCGCGACAAATAGCAGCAGCAGCAGGATCGGCTTTTATCTCCGTTTTTTTTCATTCAAGCTCAAAATCCATCAACCGTTCTTCGAATGGGTTATGTTATTTTCAAAGTTCAAAGCACATGAAAGGTATAGAAGGTAGTTGTAATGAAAGAAGTAAAAAAAAGGGATGGCAACTTGCTATTGTGCACGGGTTTGAAACGAAGGGGTTTTCGGCAGGATTTTGAAAGGGTGTCGGTAGGTGTCGGTGTTGATGAATGGAAGGTAATCAATATTGTTTAGACACATTCTGTTGGGTATAAGATGCATATGGAGTTGGAGGCGGATCGAAACTTTTTTTGATTTTCATATTTCATAAAGTAAATGGATGCTTTGGATGGCTTCAAGAAGCCACAGACATTGAATAGTACCAAAACAATTGATATAATAATGCAATTAAACACAGTTTTCAATCAAACTGTGCAAGAAAATCATTTTATAGCAGTACACACAAGCCAGAAGTTTGTATTAAAGTCTTTTTAAAGTCCACCAACCTCTTTCACATCTAAAATCGATATCAAACAGACAAACCTGTAGCCCAAAACCATCGAACCACATTGTCATGCATTTATGGTTCAATGTTTTTTGCCATCACCTGAACATTTCTCATTTTTTTCTCTCTAAAACTGCACACATAGCACAGCAAGGACAACACAGGCAGAGAACACACCGCGTGAGGCAGTGCAGGAGACCGAGATGAAATTGCCAGCTCAAAGTGAAGCCACAAATAAACTCAAAATCCTTCCCAACGGTCAATGTTCGGCGGTGTGGCCCACAACCCACACGCGCAGCACACCAAACCGAGTTTGGCAAACAGTGAACTCCAAAAAAATATGTGATGCCACCGTTTTGCCACCCCTTTTGGTGGTTGCTCTTCTAATTCAAATTCACCGTTGCACCTGGCGGCTGGTAGGACCAAAGGAAGGAAAACAAAAATCCCATCGAAATCCTTTCACGTGCGTCCTTAACTGGGGATTCCTTTTTATGCTCCCGTTTTTTTTTTACTTCGCAAAGCAAAACAGTCACCCGTAACGAAACAAATCCAACCCACGTCGGTACAATATGGTCGAGGATTTGTGCGCGATGAGAAAACACAACCTGGCGACGTTGATGGCGATGGCGTGCAACAGCAACCCGGCCTCGGTTCGTAGAGGTTAAAGTTGGAAATAGCAAAACGTTGTTCCCTGGCGTAAACCACAGTGTGGGCCATAACCGGGAGAATGCACTAACTCGCCGGGGCTTGCTGGTTGTTATTGCTGTATCACGGAACAGGCCCAGAACGATGCGAGAGGTATTTAGTCGATGTTGAAGTGTGGCTCCCGTGTCGTACTAGGAGAAAGTTTTGCACAGCCAGCCGTAAAGTAGTTTTACAACTACAATGGATGCTAATTTGCTGGTAATTGAAAATCATTCGACAAGTTAAAAATCCATTTAACTGCGAGGATGGCGGGCAATATAAATTTCAGGGAGCTCTCTACTGGAGGGTTTTCGGAAGTTTTGAATAAAAAAGTATAAATTTCATTTAAAAATCTTCAATTATGCACAAATTATATTCCCTGAATTATGCGTTATTGAAATTGACGTAGTCAAAGTTATGAAGATTGATATAATACAGGTGTCCCCCGGTGACCGAAAAAAAGTCCCAAAGCAAGGCGTAAGCCGAAATACTCGTATGACGAATATCTGTGAATATAAAGTTTATATTGGAAATCGAAGAGGCGGAATCTATGAAATCGTGTATTTTATTTAAAATAATGTACGATAATGTATTAATTTACTTGCAAAAGCCGTTTACACGATATAGATATTCAAAATCAGGGAGTTGAAATCTGGGGAAATATGTTTGCAACGGTTATCTGTACAGAAATTCAAAAAAATACATCAATTTCGTCTCAATGACAACTTTTAACTGTCAAAATCAAAATCGTAGTTTCTGCTGATCGTCGTAACTCGAGGGGATCATAACTCGGGGGACGCCTGTACTATCTAGACTTGTTGGCTTTTTCTCTTACAAAAAGTTTACAATTCTTCCACAAGTTAACAAGTCTTTAAAATATAACGATAAATT
>AXCO02011179.1:0-10470 GCA_000473525.2 Anopheles melas
AACTTAGAACGACAATGTAGATTTTTTTACTGATTCTACTACGAGTTCAACGTTTTGTTGAAAGGCACCTTGTCAAAGTTTGTCCCTAAAATTTGCGTACCAAAAGGAAAACCATGCAAGCTGATTGAGCAGGCAAATGTTTCATTGCATGCGGGAAAATTATGCTCTCTGCGAGCAAGATTCACTCAGGTAGATGAAAATGGCCCTCTTTGCCTAACCACCATCGAGGAATCTCGTTCAATCACATGCCTTTCGCGAAACAAAGTGCGATGCGTGAGATGGAACATTTTCTCACTCTCACGCTGTGTGCTGCGTTGTCTCTCTCTCTCCTTTTCTCTTTCTCTCGCTCAGAAAACCGGCTGCGTTGCAGGGAAATCGTCGTTGTTTTGACTGGCGATGACGTAGGTGCGTGCGTGCAACCATGCCGTTGATGATGCAACCCCGCACAATTGCACCTGATGCACCGACCTCTGAACTCCGGTGCCACCGAGAGCCATCGGTGCTGTGTGTGTTCGCGCATCCTGGCAAGCGCACGCTTCGTGGTCGTTGGAACCATTTCGCTCGTTCATTCGCTTGGTCCTTTTGGCTGCGTTTTGGTGGGAATATCCTTTCACTCTACTACAAGCACGCTATTCAATAGTACAACTACAACCATCCGTGACCGTGCATCCTTTGTGAGGAGTTTCATGGAGCGGGCAAAGCTACCGAGCGAATGTTGTGGCCAGCGTTTTGTTTCGGACGTGCAAGGACGCACCAGTACGATGAAGAGACTATTTTGCGAACGATTTATCTATTTTACGCGCGACTGTGTGTTTGGGCTTATGTTTGTAAACGATTTCAGTGGAATTAACTGCGGGCAATTGTGCTGCAAACAGTGATATGTGTAGGCATACATCTGTGGAGTGTGTGACCAGCAGTCATTACAAATTATTGAATTCATTGTTGCATTGTGAAAGCTTCATCGAAGCCATTTACAGGTTACAAATAAAGCTTTCAAAAACATAAAACTTGTGCGTACTACAGTATTTTAATGGCTAGTGGCGAAAGGTAAACAGGATGAATGTGTGTGACTAACTGAAAGTGAGTCAAAAAAAAACTATCGCCAAATAGGTAAGCCCAAGAATTGCGCTTTTCGTCAGCCGTAAAATAAATGGCCATCAGCCAGCAGTTCAATGGAACTTTCTCGAAGCCCGTTCAACCCTGGTAGAGCAACCTTGTTCTCCGGGAATTCACGTGTTTTGTCGTTTTCGTTCGTTTTTCCTGAATGAAACGCAATACCTGTGTCCTTTGAGCTGGGAAAACTTTGAGCAATTCTGTGAGAATGAAGCTGTGCGAGAGAGGGAGAGAGCGAGAGATTGAACCAAAACCACGAGAGAATGTTTATCTTTTGGGTGAAACGTGCGTGTGGCTGGAAATAGAACGCGTTGATGTAATTTGATTTCTGTCCGCGACAACTGTACATAAAAATAGCCCGATGGAAAAAAATCAGAGAAAATTGCGTCTACTATGCATTAACTTTCGCCCTAAGATTGCAGGCTTTGCACAACGTTCACAAGCAGTGTTGATGTTCATGTACAACAGGTACGGTGGGTGTAAGACACGTTGAATGCCGGCGGTGGTAGGGGTTTTCCTTACCAATGACCTTGAACTTTACTTTCTCACGGCGAAGATGACGCCGTATTGAATTGGACTTCTTGCACATTTTGTACACAAGCAGCACTCGGAACGCAAGAACTTGTGCGCAAGCTGCTCGTTGGTGAGAAAGTTCAGTGCAAGCCGTTCGTTTTCTCACGCCCCGAACGATGCAGGATGAATGCTTGCCACAGCGAGGAAGCGCGTTCATCGACCCGTCCCGAGTTCGTCCTGTCCACGTTTCGAGCGGTCGTTTTCCAACCTTTTCACGCTCCCGCGGCTGTGGCGAACGCAAGCAAAATGAACGAACAGCTCGAGTGAACAACCCTGCCAGCGTTGCGCCCCAAAACGACGATGTCACCCCAAGGGCGGGAAAATTCACATTAAAGCCGCACCACCGATTTAGGACTGGACTGGAAGCGTGCCTTGGCTTGCTGGTGCGTGGGTGCGAGTGTTTTCGAGCAAAATGTAGCTTTAAGTGTGGAGAGCGCGAGCAAGATAGAGCGATTGCTTGTGCGGAGGGAGCGCGTTTGGCGTTTTGCTTTCTTGTGAGGTAATCGACTGCCGACGGACAGGTGAACGCCTTTGCCCGGCACCATTTGCCTCACCTGTTGAGGGCCTGGCAGGTGTGCCGTCCGATCGATTGGGTGGAGAGGGAGGGGGGATGCGGAGGAAATGTCTCAAGCGAAGATTGCGCTCGGTCGGAATCGTTGTGCCACGCGAGCGGGATTTTCCGGGCTCTGACTGTCTGTCGGTCTGTCTGACTGTCTGTCTTGCTGGGTGTCTCGAAGACGGTCGTTTGATTCGGCGTGTGAAGGATGCAGGAATGGAGGATGCGGGGTTTATGTGTGTAATTCCGTGCCGTATTCCCCACCGTTCATCCCTGTAAGGGAAGGTGTTAATATGGTGCTGTCTTGCTCACACCACCAGTCGGATGTCGGATGGCTTTTGTTTCGTCGTTGACATGCGTAGGGCGATGCAGGGGATGGCAATGGCAGCAGGTGACCGTTTTGAGATATTGATTGCATGATGAGCCATAAAGTGCGCCCCGATGTGCGGTCCGGTGAGCGTGTGGCGTGTGACTGTTTGCGCAAAATAGCCCTGCTGATGACACTGTCCGGAAACGACCGATGCGCTTCTGGTCGGCCCGGAAAAGCTCCACCGGAGAGGGTGGTTTGGTGGGCACAGTGGGAGAGAAATAATTTGTGCATGTTTATTTGAATGCGAAACAGCGCCGATTATCCTCTTTAATTGTGTATTAAATTAACGATAATTCTGAGCACGGTTTTCATCCGTAATTAATTCAGCCAAAGGTTAGCCGATTAGTGTCGGAGGGTCGATTGGTTTGTGTTGAATTGATTTTCTGTACAGTGGCTCAAATTAATGCTGAACCATGCAGCGAAAACGCGACATTGCATGTGATATAAAATATTCTCATCAAAACTGGAACATCTGCAGGTTTCAGCGTCCATGCAGATCTTTGTAATTCAATTGTAGCCAAACAAAAAAGAAGCACGTAACCCGTTTTCCGTTCAACACACATTTCCACCCTCGGTTTCAGCTGTGCCGCTTAAACCAATTGGCAAACAAAATTGCTTTTTGGTGCACTCGGTGCGCTGCAGTGTCCTTTTTCGAATCGCTTCGATGGCTGCAGCATTCGGAACCATGGCCACTGTGGACGTGGCACGAATGTGGAAAGCAAACGCGGGCTGGAGCGGACCAGCGGAAGGCTGTAAAATAAATCGAATCGCAACAAAATAATCCGGCTTGCGGGCCTTGCCCCCCCTGTAAGTGGGTCAATCGAACATCCGATACGAAACATTTGACCGCTTCCCGGTTTTATCACTTCGTTTCGCTTGCCCTCGTGCCGTTTTTTATTGGCCAACCCGTATTTCACAACTTTTCACTGTTGGACCATCCCGGCCGAAGCTTAAATGGAGCATTGTATACTGAGGTTATTGATTTTTTGTAGTGCTTTATGAGTTTGTTGAAGAGTTGCAGCTTTTGGAAAGCGATTGAAAATTCATGCACCATTGCGGGGTAAATGTGATTTTCTGTTGCTTTAGTAGGATGAGCGATAAATCGAAAACACTTCTTTTAGCACAGCTCAGATGGTTGACTGAAATCGTAGTTCAATCGTGCAAAGTCTGTGCTGTTTAAAAGAAACTAATTTCAGCTAGTTGAGTAGTATACTTAGTTTTAGTTTTATATTTAAATACAGTTCAATTGCTCAAACATTACTCCTGTTGATGTTAACATGAAAATAAAAAAATATTGTTTAAATTGTTATTGCACTTTATCCCATAATTCAACAGACTATAGCTCTAAATGTACATTATGCATATTTATGTTTACACTTTCGCAAAGGTATATCTGTTTAACAGCTACTTTTAAAAAACTGTGTTTTTGCCCCTCATTTTCGTACGTGCAGTATGATAGCAATTTGAACTTCCAGCAAGACCCCCACGTTGCCAAAAAAGGGTTTCATTAGAGTGCCGTAAAATGTACATTACTCCTGTCGGGAGCCGTGCAGCTCTGCAACCTGCCAGTAGGCCACCAATCGGACCGACTGGGAGGCTTCCGTTTATCTCCGTCCTCCCAGGGCTGACGGTCGGGGCATCGATTGAACCGACCGCCGACGCCAAGACAGCGACACGCGCAGAAAGTTTGCTCATAAATTCAACCTCATTAAACAGCACCTTAAACATCGCTCCCCATTTCCAATGTCGCTCCTTCCGCATTTGGCGTTTCTCCGCTTCCCGTTGGTTTTGCAATGAAAAGTGGCAAAAGTGCAAAAAGGGTTTGCCTTGTGGCCGTGTATTACGCAACGTGACTGCGGTGCCAGCGTACGGGCGGGTGTGTATCGGGTTGGCTTTTCCACCGTTGTCGCGCTCGGCCGCCGTTGTCTTCTGATGGAGGGCGATGCAGGAAAGGGACGAGAAGGGAGGTGAGTATAAAATCACAAGACAGAGCGTGCAAGGGTGTGGTAGAGGCAGCAGCATATTAACTTTAGCGCCAACCACCAACATCAACAGAGGCACTTGTGCAAAGACGAACGGCGGATGGAATTAAAGGAGCGTCAATCCGGCGTATGGGTGAATTTGTTTCAAAATTATCCACGGATCGATGCGGTTTACGATAGGCCGTGCGAGGTAGTGTGAGAATGCGAGGGGACGGTGGTTAGCGCGATCCTAAACCCGTATCTCCTGACAGGCGACTGTTCCGCAACGTGCGCGGGTTTTCCGGGGCAGGAAGGCTGAGCGGAGGAGTTTTCCAACCCGACCATATCCGTGCGACAACGTACATACGGTGCGTGATTCCGCTTCTGCCAGTGCATCAATCGCAGTCGTTGTTGCTTTTGCCACGAGGCCTACAAATAGGAGGCCAGCAGGGAAATTGGCATACCGTTTGTGGCGAAGAGTTGCGGGGGGGGGGGGGGGGGGGGGGCGGAGTTGAAAAACGGAAAACTTTTCGCTCACTCAAAAAGCCGCTCTCGTTCGTGGATGGCGGAGTTTCAAGAGTTTGTTTGTTTGCTTTTTTTTTTGTTTTTTTGAGTGCGCACTACTATGTTTTCCACTCACAGATGCGCGCCCATCTTCATTAAACCGTCTCCAAAAATCGTCAAATCTCTCAAGTGCTTGCCCGGTATGGAGCTGATGGGGTCCACGGGAAGCAAAAGTTATCCGTTAAAACGGTGCGATCTAAAAGCGTCGCCGTTTTGAAGTACACAATAATTCTAAAACTTTGCTGTTTAGACGCATAACATGCGGCATTAGCATTCATTGCGATACGGTAGGGTTGGGCTGGAAGAGTGAAGGCAGATGCCAGGGTGGCCTGGGGATAAAGAGTGGGATGACACATGTTGTAAAACATCGGTGAACAAAGCGTCCACACGTAACAGCTGAGCTAAAATGCGTGCGTGCAAAGACATGTTATTGGAGTTGTTTAGCGGTGCACAATGTCTAGCGATTAGGTGTGTAGTATTGCTGTATTTCCTAATGTTGGAACAAAATTAGGTAGAATTGTTATTAGAACTAGTAATGTTGATATAATTTGTTTGTTTTAAATTCATGTTCATTGACGTTTTATCACCGTTATTGTTGCTCTAGCTTTGTAACTGTTAAATATTAATGTCGTTTATGTATATGTATCTCATTTTGATTAGATAATTCGTTTAATTTGCATTATCCTGTGAACTTATATTAATCTCGAAACTTTGTTCAATACAACTAAAATATCAATCGGATTCTAAAATACGGAACTCTAGATTTTACTGATAAATAAAGAAAAGCCAAATAGTAGTGGCAGCTTTTATGACACTACCCATTGTTTGTTTTATGTGAAGTTTCACTGTTGCCAGCTAAAATTATGTAAAATCGCCTCAATTTACCAGAAGTAGTCTCAGACGATTAGGTTTTCAGCCTAAATTATTTTAGTCACACAAAAATGGCAACAAATGTCGATTCGTCTCAGTATTAGTGACTTTTTTTGGTGAAGCAATAATATTTTGTCAAATAAGGTTTACAGCAGTTTGAAATGAAAAATTCAATTGGACAGCAATACGATTTTGATGTGTATCTGTGTTTGTGCATAATTGTTGAAATCCAATATTATGAAAACGTAACTGTTTATTGGGTATGGAAAATAAAAGCCGGATAATGCATACTATACCACAGGCAGACTGAAATTTTAGCTTTCCAACTTAAATTTTGATTAGTTTTGCGAAATCCTCAGGTAACAGACTACAAAGGACTGAGGAAAGAAAATAAAAGTAAAAATCGCAAACAATTAACGCACAAGGGAAGTGTGTGGAGATACTTACAATTTAATTTTAAAATATATTTTTTAAAGAAATTAATTTGTCAAAAATACTAATATTTATGAATATTCTATCATTGTGTTTTACAGGATAATGAAAAATTAGGATTGTGGGATGCAACGTGTTATTTTACTTGATCGTCAAAATCTGAAAAGAAAAACCGAAGTAATGAAATACAGAATCATTAAAACTTACCGTAATGAGATTATTATATCATACATTTTGGTTTTTAATATTTTCAAAAGCTCCATATCTATATGTAATCAGCTCCATAATCAGCTCCATATCTATATGTAAGCATTTAAAGATCATTCTAAACTTTGACGGGAGCATAAGCTAAAATGGGAAAATAATGCAACACAAACGTAACGAAATAACGTATTATACACTATTTACTAAAAAAGAAAGCCAAAAGAAAAATTCGGAATGAAAAGAGTTTAAAATTAATCGAGTAAATATGTAACTTTTTAGCGTTACACAAGCAAAAAGTAGCAAACAAACTCACAAAAAGCAAAAAAAAAATGTTGAAGTAATCATAAACCAAATCAGAAGTGTAAACCTTATTTCAAAAGCATTCGCCTCGCCACTCTGTTGCTTATTTGCCGTCGTAATTGTATTTGTTTGATACGGTTTGTTTTTATTTTCTCATTTCTATTGTACACATTTCTTCACTTGAGTTGTATGGTTAAGTTTCAATGAAGAGCCTTAGTACCCTACAAACCCGGAGTGAATATTTTCTGTTGGTGGAGTGTTTGTGGGCATAAGTCTTGCGGTTATGTCGGTATTATTCAGGACTTATTTTACCACGCAACCGGATAAAGTTAGTCGGTATAACCAGATGAGAAACAAGCCATGTATACGTTACAGCAACTTCTATTTGAACACTGAGACTGTTCCACGAGTAAATATTACATTAGTTTAAGTGCAGAAAAACATATAAATAAATCTTATTTTGACTCAAAATAATGTGAAAAAAACTCAAACACACTGAAAAATGAGAGAGACGATATACATTTGCATAACCTGTCAGTTTAAACTTAGATATTTACTTAATCTACCCAGTGTCGCATGCGGCAACCTACTAAAACCGACGTTCATGTACACTAAAATCCACAACCCAGCATGCCGGGTCGTTAGTGTCGCTTTGGTTCACAATTTCATCGATCCAACCTGTCGGTTCCGTTCGCGCGTCGTGTCGTTCGTTTCCGAAGTGGACGTACGCGACCGTTCGTGCGGAACGGTCGTGGCCGTAAGGGGTAAGCAGGGGGAGGAGGGACGCGCGCGGCTCGGACGGATGGCACCCTGACGGGCACACCCTAGTGCCATCCACCGCACCCCGTGCTGCCCGTCGCCCGTACCCGTTGATTGTGTTTATAATTGCCGCTGGCATTTTTTATTGATGAGATTCTTGGTAATAACCGTGCAAGCATGTATTTTCTCTCGCTTTCGCACCCTCTGTCAGTGACTCAGTTCTCTCACTCACACACTCGCCTGTCGCTCGCATAACCCTTGGCCTCGGCCGATTTCAAACCCTCCGTCACTAGAAAGCCACCCCATTTTGCACCCTCCCGGTCGCATATAGTGCCCCGGCCCGCCGAGGTGAACCGGATCCTTTTGCCGAGGGGTAACGCTCCTTTTCCCCGTACTTGCAAGCACGAATGCGCCGCCACACACACACACACACACCCTCTCTCGCTCGCACTGTCGTGAGCTGTCGAGGCGGCCGGCCGACTGCCAGAGGTCGGCGGTTCGGGCTGCCTCAGCGCCCCTGGTTCACATTTTTCGGTTTCCCTTCGGAACCTAGCGTGCCACGGTGTTTACGTGCAGTGGGGTGTTTTTGTGTGCGTGTGTGTGTGTGCGAGCTGTTGGGATCATGGAATTATGCTGCTGTCGATGCTACTTCCATCGACCTAGCTGCCTTTCGTTTCGACGTTGGATTTTCTTGCTTTATTTTTCTGCAGAGCATCTCACTCTCGCCCGCCCGTTTGATGTTGCTTCTCGCACAGCCTGCCAAGAGAGGAGCGGTGTAGGGGAGGTGATTTCCCCGCCTGCCGTCATTTGCCTTGCGGTTTTGGCTATCCGTTCGCTTATGTACACTCTCATGCAAGTGTTGTTGCGATGCGAAAATGTCGTCCATCCCGGGCTAGGGACGATCCACGGACCGACCACGGTTACCGAACGGACCTTTTTCCGATGCAGGGATGAAGCAATTTTGATTGGATTAATTTTTCATACCACCCGTCCGTCCGTGGGCCTAGCGTACGGCCTATGTATGTGTGTGTGTATGAGTGCTTTGAATGCGCCCACGCGGATGTATGTTACGTAACTGTACCGAATGTAAGGTTTTGCAAGGAAAACTAGGATAAGCAAGAAATAAGGAAAAAAGCATCCCATCCGTACCTAAGAATCCTGCAGAAAAGGAAATACGAGATCCGGCACGCAGCAGACCAAGTTTTAGCAACTGTAGTAACCGACGGCAAGAAAACGGGGAAAACTTTACGAGACATTTTTCTCCCGGTGGGTTCGGGGACTCTTTTTTGTTGTAGCGTCCCGAGCAGGAAACAAAGTTAAATTCCTCACAAGTGAACTATTGCTACATTTATTCTGTAACTTTTTTAACATTTGATTTGTGTGCTTCGCGCGCCGTACAAACTGCTACATTATTATTATCATCCTGTTCCAGCGGCGAAAGTATAACCTCCAACTTTGCTTAATTGACTTTGAATGGTGTTTTAAACATCTCTCACATGGTTAGCATACGCCTGTGAGTAAGATTTTTGTGCAAATGTTTAGTGCAATCGTGGAGCTGGAGCATTCGATTGAAATTTTCCACCACTCGACCGGCGTGCGTGTCGTTCCCGTTTCCAAGTGCGCATTGTCGTTCCTGGCGATGGTGATTCAACTGTCCTTTGATCCTTTCTTCAAAGCAATGCACCGGTCAAAATCCGAAGCACAACACAGGAGCAGCACGGCATACCAGGGATGTCAACTCCATCCCTGCAGCCCTCCCGAACGCTACAGTGCGGCGAGCTCCAACGATAGTTGAACCGCGCCTGAATGCCTAGCGAAGGTTTGGGGAGGGCCGGTGGATTAGCCGACAGTGCCGAATGAATCAAGCAAATTCCTTCTAGCCTAGCCGGGAACGCAGCGAACAAAAGCGAACGTATAGGTTTGCTGGAAAAAGTAAACTTCGCTTTCAACGCCGAGCACACAGGGGCCCACCAAAAACATATTCCGAACCTGTCATGCACATTGCAAAATCGCAGCACGAATGTCATGGTTATTGCAATTGAAGGAGCTCATTTGTCTGTTTGTGTGGGCCATTTAGGGAGGGGGGACGTTGGAGCGAACGTCAGTGTGCAAAATTGGCGGTGCCTCTGCTTGCCGCGTGGTGCCTTAAAGTGGGGATCCAGCATACTGTGGGGATGAGAAGGACATTAAAGTCTGCGCGTGGGACCACGCAAAACAAACCTGCCCCCTCTCCGGGGCACACGGACACACACGCACAAACACTGACGCAGCGGGTAGCAGCGCGCAGTTGTGCCTGCTAAAACATCCCAAAATCAAGGCCCCGGTACACCGACCGCGAACATATTGGCTTTGGAATGAATCCATAAATTAAACGCTTGTCAAACGAAAGTACCGCAACAACAAAGGCGCAAGCGATAAGCGGACAAAGGTAGCGGTGGAACACACAGATACACAAACGCTGGTGGTGGGCAAGGAGCAGAAAAAAGCACATACAAAACAAGTTGGCAAAAAAGTAAATAAATCAAAGAGCGTTAGTTACTGAATTGGTTGGCAAAAAAAAAAAACGCCGTAAAGGAACTCCACCACCAGTGGAACAATTCCCATGACCGTGCAGCACACTGGGCTGGGCATTCGGGTTGCCAAGGGTTGGGCACACGGTCTCAATTAGCTTCGGCGAGTCGGCCCGAGTAAGAATGATAAGGCGCGGGAGGCTCGGCGCACGGCCCTCTCGACGCGTTTTTTCCAGCATGACATCGTGTACCAGCCTT
>AXCO02011180.1:0-10468 GCA_000473525.2 Anopheles melas
GGGGGGGTGGGGGTGTGCGTGACCCGGTACATGAAATCAACCGCCCAGAGGTTGGCATTTATTTTTGTTTATCTTTTGTTTTCCTATCACACATTCCTTTCGCAATGCCGCTCGGAAAACGGTAGTTTTCGTCGGTAGTTAATTTTTGTTACGACCGTGAAGGTGAAAAGTTTGTTTTGTTGTTTCCCGGCGAAGGAACGGCACGGTTGTTGCTATCAAAGCCGATTCCTGCTTTAATGGCTCAACGGCACGTTCCTTCTTTGGCGCGCAAGGGTGGGGCTTCTAACATTCCTCACACTGCTGGGAAAATGCTTGCGAGTGAAAAACCTTAGAGCTGTAGGTAGGGAGGGAAACATCATCCTTTTGCCCTTTTATGGTGTTACGTTTGTTGAAGGTGGTGCGAGCGAGAGAGAGAGAGAGAGAGAGAGAGAGAGCGCGATGCAGAGAGTGCCAGAAAGGACTAAGCGCGATGGCTGTGGAGACAGATAAAAGCGCAGTCAGGCGCGCGCGTCCCCTTTTTAACCACGACGGACGCGGTCCCATGGCATCACCTCAGGTTGTTTACACCCTCAAACAGTGCACAGTGCGAAGCCGCCCACCCACCCATTGATTATGGAATTATACTACCTCCACCATCCTTCGCCTGGAACGATCCTGGTTGATCAAACTTTTTAATTAAACAAACTTGTTTAAGCGCATTGAAAACAAACATGACATCCACGGAAGACCAAACGTTTTGCAGAAGTTTAATCTATAAAGGAAAAAAAAAAAAAAAAAATATATAAATAGCTCATGCCAGAAGTTCACCGCCAGAAGAGGACATGCCTAACTCTCCAACACTGCAAAGATCGAATAAATTCAATCATTTGCAGTAACGCGCAGTCCAAAACTTTCCGGATGCAAGGACACACCTAATGGCAAATACGCCCTTTCTTTGTCCTTTTTGCCTCCGTGGGTGATGGCACCGGAACTAGAGACGGCAGCTGTGTGTGTGTGGGCGTGCGTCGTGTGTGTATTTGAACGCGGAAGCCGCGTGCGTCATGTGTCTTTTCCTTTCCCGGGCCAATGTCCTCCTCGGCCGCTGCTGCCGGCCGTCGTCTCCTCTCCCGCGGCATGGCAAGGGGCTGTGGTCCATTGTCCTTTTTTGCGCGCTCACCAGAGACACAGAGAGAAGGAGAGAGCGTGTCCGAGCAGTAGCAAGGAGAGTGCGAGAGAACCGTTTTCACACTATCCACACACACAGGACACTACTACAGCAGGGAGCGACCTTGCGAAACTGCATCTCCGTGTAGTGCGATCCTTCGAAGCTTTTAATAGTTGCACTCAAAAAAAAAAAAAGAACATCCAAGAAAACGCCTTAATAGTCCTTTCAAAGTGTCCTTTTAAGGGTAGACGCAAGGGAAAATTAAAATACTCAAATGGCATCGTGCTGAAGGTGGTAGCGGGTGGCCGTTTTGCTCTCTTATCCTTATCTGATATCAGTGAATACCTCTTCTCTCGCTTGAGAGGGCATCATCTGCACTAATCCTTGCTCGGAAAGCGTTTCTGTGTGTACGTGTGTGTGCGTGTAGCGTCCCTCTCCTATTTTGCCAATAAATGCCGGTGACGCGCCTAGACAAACGCATATCCGGCAAAGGAGGGACACGTCGCTGCTCGTGTGTTAGTTCCTCTTCCTGTCCCTTGCCCCGCATTAAACAAGGGACGCGAACAATTGTGTATCGAGAGAGTATGGCAGTAGCAGCAGCAGCCACCGTCGTCCCCGTGTTTGCCTTTGATTATTCACCCCACACACACAAGCGCCGGCGAGGTGCGTGCGTTACGCTGCTGTTGCTTCCTTTTTAGGGTGAAAATACACAGACACACAGGGAGTATGTGTGACCCATTTGTCTTGCTGTTTGAAATGCAGGGAGTGGGAAAGGGAGATAAACGCGCAGCCACAAATAACGCAAATGGAAAAAGGGACACGCTTTAGAGGCGGCAGCGCAACAGAGCCGCGTCACTTGAGTGTAAATACACCTTTTTTTTTGGTGTTCTCGATCCTTGTTCAATAACCGGAACCATTACCCGCGGCCCTGTCTCAGACAGGAGGGCACTAAGAAGAGAGAGAGAGAGAGAAAGAGCACACTCCCGAGAGAAAGAGAAAAGATGAAAACTCTTGGACGGGAAAAACTCGGCACTGCTCCCAACACAACGCGCCAAGCATTTTCACCGCCTGCTTGACTGTGTGTGCGCGAGAGCGCGTCCTTTTCACTGCGCGCTGTCTGTGTATGCGTTAATGATAGCAACAGCATTTTGCGCGCGCGTGTGTGTGTGTAGTGTGTTCCTTCCCGCACTAGCGTAGACACTTTCCCAATCATTTGTTCTCTTTTCTACAAAATTATACACACACATGCATTTCGGGAGCGAGAGAGAGAGAGAGAGGGAGCATTAGCAGAGACGAGGATGCAAAGTTTGATACGCTTTTTTTGGCTGGTTGGCTGCGTGCGTGCGTGTGTCTCTGCGAGATTCCTTCCCCGGGACGGACGACGGATTATTCGAAGTTAGTCGGGAGCAGGACCAAAGCCAAGAGTCTGTCTTTCCCGTGTCCTTAGTGCGGCAGGATATACATCCGGTTGGTTCGCTGTGAGGCGTGTTGTGTCCTTCGACGACGGCCAAAGTAGCGAGACGACCTCCCCCACCCCCTCCCCACCGTGTGTGTGTGTGTGTTTTTTTCCATGAATCTGTGCGCGCTCTCCCACCTTCCCTAACGTGCTTGTGTGTTATTGTAGCAACAAAATAGCATTTTTAAGCAAACAAACAAACAAACAGACACTAAAAATTGACAAAGTTTTCGGTCGTTTGGGGGGGGTTTTTTTGTGAAGTTTCGTTTTTTGCGCGTTGTTTGCGTTGTGCTATATTTTGTGTTTGTGTAGGGTGTGTGTCCTCCCAGGGGGCGAGAGTATAGTTTCAGTGCGGCGTGTGGTCATTTCTAAATTTGCCCATTAAATGTTCCCTTTTGAAAAGGAAATTCCAAACCAAAAATGTAGTGTAAAAGAAGCGTCTAATTGCTTCTAAATTCTAACAATCTCCACCATAATCGGGAGTGGAAAAGTCGTTGGAGCGAATGAAAACGCGCGCTCGTCCCTTAAAACGTAGTGTTCTACAAAAAGAAGACATTTTACCAAATTATCACTAAACTCAATCAAGAGCGATCACAGCACACGCTACCGACCGCGGATCACACTAGAGAAGATCACAGCAAGTTGCCTCCTTTTTTGTGGGTGCAAAAATTTGCTTCCAAGCGTTTGGGCCCCGCGGAGAGAGCGGAGGGGGTGAGAGCTTGCTAAAATATCCTTCTTTTCCTTCAAAAAAGGGTGCGGCGATTCTCTGTGCTCACGCGGTGTATGTGGTGTGCGTGCGCGCGCGTGTTGTGTGTTTCACCGAAAAGGGGCGCCCTACTGCCGAAGCGGGCCTTTTTTGCCGGCCCCTCCCCCATCCTGTGTGCTTGTGCGTGTATTTTTGTGTGTGTGTGCAGACCGCCTGCAGAAGGAAGGGACTGTTGAATATTGTTCCTGTGGCATCCGCTGCACGGGCACGAAACAAGGATAGCAAAAACAAATACAACATTTCAAACGGGGGAGGGAAGGAGGACTAAAGGGCGGTTGCCGCGCGGGAGAGGAAGGTCACACACACAGTACGCCAAACGTTTAGTTGTTAGAGAGCTTTTTTAGTTTTGGGAGGATAGCACACATTCTCACTCGCTTCTTGGGTGTTATCAGCAGACTTATCATCGGTCGAGCTTGATAAGTTGATGACCACCGGCCACCCTGAATCCCTGACTAACGTCGTGTCCGTTATTGGATTCGCCATTTAGCAGCATCAGCACACCACCAACAGAGCCAAAGACAACACTCGCAGCGAGATACATTTTTATTGTACCAAAAAGCCTAGCAGCAAATAGAGTTTGTGTGTGTGTGTGTGTGTGTGTGTGTGTAGACACAGGCCAAGTGATTTTTACTAAACCAAAAAGACTCAATCCGTTTTTTTGAGAGAGATTGCATTTTACTGCATTTACTAGTGAATAAACGAGAGCAATAAGAAGCGTGTGGACGTTGGGCGTGTTCGTTTTTAAGAAGACAGATTGCCCCAGACACCACTACCACCACCACCCCCTAGTGTGTTCACTACTTATTAGTGTGTACTCTGTTCTTGGAAACTGGGCGATCCAGGTCCCCCTTCCCCGGACAGAAGGAACACTACATTCCTTTTTTAATGCGTAGAGAGAAACTAGTGTGAGAGACAGAGAGAGAGAGAGAGAGAGAGAGAGCGCAGACCAAGAAAGGAGGAAGCGGTGGCGAAGATCCGGAACATTTCCGGTGCATGGGCAAAGTTAGAGCAAACGCTAAGAAACGCTAGTTCCAGCAGCTGGTGGTGGTTGGTTGCCCAAACTGTCAGAAGGGACCAATATCCGACACACTACCACGCGACAAGAAGTAACATCCAAAGCCAGCGGACCACCAACTACAATAACGATCCCCTCCACACCACCACCCACCACACATACTACTGCACAGCAGCAGCAGCAGCAACCACAACTGCACAGCAAAATGGGTGGATGCGCCTCGAAGGACAAGAAGGACAGTAAGGTGGTAGAGAATGAGACGGCGGCCGGAACGGGCGGCGGAACCGATGCCGAGGCGGCCAACGGTGGCGAAGGGTGTGTATCAAACTCGATGGTATTTTTGTCGAGGTAAGTGGTGTGCGGCGGGACGGCCACCGGCACCGTTTAATTTTTTCTGTTGCGACAACGCGCGGGAAGAGCAGAGCACGAGTGTGCAACACGGATGGGAAGGATCTCCCGAGGGACATCCAGGATGTGGATTTGTATGTTTGTGTGTGTGTGTGTGTTTTGAGGGCCTATTTCTAGGGCTGGGGAGGGATTTCGCAAACTACTAGACACACAGACGACACATTAATTTGTGCTGGATAGGGGGGGGGGATATGTGTGCGAAATTGATGAACAATACTCGCGTGAGTGTGTGTGATAATCGAGCAGAAAAGCAGACTCGTGTTTCAGGTCCATTGTGTGGAGATGCATCAGACCACGGCGTATATTTTGCCCACGGCGCGGCACTTGTCACACGTGCTTTGTTTGTTGAGTTGGAATCGAATTAAAAGGCGGGAACAGAAGTGACACTTTGCGGAATGGGGAATGCAGCAAAGAGGGGGGGGGGACCCTTTCAACTTGTTCCTTTACAGAAATGGGAGTCATGAAGTCTCGGAAAGAAAGAGACTTGATTGTAGAACCAACTACGGATTTATCACTTCTTCAAGCCTCAGGATCCTTAATACAGAGATCTCATTTATCAACTCACATCATAAATTCATCAAACTAACCTATATCTTACCTATAAGAAGTACAAACCAGTACTATTTAAACTTGCCAATCGGAAAATCAAATCCTACTGCCGCGCTCTTTACCCTTACTCGGTCAAAAATATCTTACCTGTGTCCCGAATGTATCTGCCCCGCCCTGAACTCAACGACTAATCGGTAACTCTTTTCTTCCTTGCAGAAACAAATCAGACACCATGGTTGACGCAGCTGTTATGGAAAAGATGGAGGCTGGCTTCGCCAAGCTGGCTGCCTCGGACTCCAAGTCCCTGCTGAAGAAGTACTTGACCAAGGAAGTCTTCGACGCTCTGAAGAACAAGAAGACCTCCTTCGGCTCGACTCTGCTGGACTGCGTCCAGTCTGGTAAGTGTCCTTGCACCCCACCAGCCGAAAACATCTCCCGGTTGAAATGGCTTTGCTAATCGGGGTACTAACCACCATACATTGCAGGTTTCGAGAACCCAGACTCCGGCGTCGGCATCTACGCCCCGGACGCTGAGGCGTACTCCCTGTTCGCTGATTTGTTCGACCCGATCATCGAGGACTACCACAAGGGCTTCAAGAAGACCGACAAGCACCCGGCCAGTGACTTCGGTGATGTGAACGCCTTCGGCAACGTCGACCCGACCGGCGAGTTCGTCGTGTCGACCCGCGTCCGTTGCGGTCGCTCGATGGAGGGCTACCCGTTCAACCCCTGCCTGACCGAGGCCCAGTACAAGGAGATGGAGGGCAAGGTGTCGACCACGCTGTCCGGGCTGGAGGGTGAGCTGAAGGGCAAGTTCTACCCGCTGACCGGCATGGACAAGGCCGTCCAGCAGCAGCTGATCGACGATCACTTCCTGTTCAAGGAGGGCGACCGTTTCCTGCAGGCCGCGAACGCGTGCCGCTACTGGCCGTCCGGTCGCGGTATCTACCACAACGACAACAAGACCTTCCTGGTCTGGTGCAACGAGGAGGACCATCTGCGCATCATCTCGATGCAGATGGGTGGCGATCTCGGCCAGGTCTACCGCCGTCTGGTGACCGCCGTCAACGACATCGAGAAGCGCATCCCGTTCTCGCACCACGACCGTCTCGGCTTCCTGACCTTCTGCCCGACCAACCTCGGCACCACCATCCGCGCCTCGGTCCACATCAAGGTGCCGAAGCTGGCCAAGGACTACGCGAAGCTGGAGGCGACCGCCGACAAGTACAACCTGCAGGTGCGCGGTACCCGCGGTGAGCACTCCGAGGCCGAGGGTGGCATCTACGACATCTCCAACAAGCGCCGCATGGGACTGACCGAGTTCCAGGCCGTCAAGGAGATGTACGATGGCATTTCGGAGATCATCAAGATCGAGAAGTCGCTGTAAGGTGTGGAGGGATGGAGGATGAGGTGCTGATGATTGCTGCATCACACTTACACCACTTCGCTTTTCCCAAACCGACACAAGCACACACAACACCGATTGATGATGATAGACCCCCCCTCCCCCCTCAAACCCTCTTCTGATGGTGATATGGATGGATTGGATGGATATGTGATTCCAACCGCTACTGAACTCAATACCCACTGAACAAACCAACACACCAACCCGCCCGCTCCCACCGCCCCGTTTGCCGAGCATATTCTATCGCTCTTTCGCGAATTCGTTTCTCTTCCCACCCGGCGAACGCAACTGTGCACTGTCTGCTTCCAACACGGGCTCTTGATGCGTGATCGCAGCATCACGCGTCAAGAACCACGCAAGACACGGAAGCGCAGCACAGTTTGCAGCAACGGGAGCAACAACTACGGTGCTGCGTCCTTGCACCAAGTGGAAGGACACACGCACACATACACACCCATAATCGTACATCCATGTGGGGGGGGTGGTGGGGAAATGGGGATGGAAGCCACGCGCGCACACCTTATCCACCAACCACATTCCTTGCACACTTTTTATGTGGATCGGAGTGAGGTGTGTGACGTAGAATGCCGCCCCCAGCACACCCCACACACCCACATCGGAGCGCACGGCTGATGATGATGATGAGCAACGTATTTATCGCGAAGGACACGGGGTGGAAAAAAAAACACGCAGACTAACAAACAGCTGGCTGTTGCAAAGGGGGACCGGTGATCCAACAACAACAAAACACTCTCTGTGGGGAGCGGAAACAGCGGGGTGTGTGTAACACAACAACAGCAAACGCGCTCTCGCACAGCCAAGTTAATATAAAATCAGCCAGCCAGCATATAATATTGAAACAGAGAGTGAAGTGGTAAAAGAAACCAGAAGCAAAAAAAACACATTTAATGGAGTAAGCAACAAAGTGAACTAAAAATAAATAACAAACAAACAAAAAACCAAACCTCAAATGGCGTATTTCTTTGATTGTTGGAGGTGGAAAAGATGTGAAAGAAACATGCATTTATTTAGAGAAAATATAATTTAAAATATTTTGCAATGCGTGAGAGAGGTCGGGATCAAGGTCAAGGTCCCTTTACCACCACCAGTACCGGCTTTCAGTAACTTATTAATAATTAACCCATAGCATAATGGTCAGTGTCCTCTACGTATGGTGGGGCATGGTTCATTCGGGTCTTGAACCCATGACGGACATTTAGCTCAGACGTACGAGTTAACGGCTGTGCAACGAGACGAGACAAGGCTTGTGGCGTTATAACGATTGATTAATTAAATGGCAAAATAACTAAAACTCACCTTTATCAAGAGGACACTGACTGCATCCGCATCCATGGAGTGATCAGAGATTTGATCTTGTATTGAGATTTGATGCTAATCATCCTGCGTCTGTGAAAACATCGTGATCGAGGGCCTCCAGGTGATCTTGAAGCGCATATATATTGGCGTCGAATTTTGGAACACACACACGGTAATGGAACAATTCCTATGCAGAATGGCATTCAGGCATATGGGACAGTGACGTCAAGTTCAGTCTGTATTGTTTTTATCTTATCAAACTGGTTCTACTGGTGACTTTATTCGGATGGAAGACTTCAGACCAAAAACTGTTTTAGTATGAAAGAAAAAAAAAAACATAAATAAAACGTTTAATTCATTTTTTCTCTTTGAAGTCTTCAACCCTTTCAATGGCTGACCGTTACAGACAGCTTCGTCGCGATCTGCGTCCTATCGGTAGATAGTTCGAGCAAATCCAAACAAAACGAATGCAAACAACGTCACGAATTAATTAAACAATTTTCAAACTTATCCCCCGCCATTTGTCGTCGGGCGGAGTTTTGTTTGGTCGCATGCCCATTGACAAAATGTTTAACCGGTTTAGCACACCCGGTTCCCCACCATTAGCAGATCGATCGGTTTAAATCGAGACCCGATTGGGATGTTCGGTTCCGCGTCGAATCTGAAACGTGATCATTCAGTTACAACGTTTCGACCCACAGTGCTGTTGCTGCGACATGCGCTCCCACGTGAGAGGAATCATCTGTTGTTTGCCCATCATCGTGGCGCTGCTTACATTCGTTGCCGTTTGCCGTGGCACACCCGTTCAGAAGTCGGCACCCGGCATCGAGATACTTCCGGCTGGTAAGCCTTTGGTGTCCATTGGTGGACTGCGGACTGCCTTGGTTATAACTTCTAAAATTACATTATTGCAGCATTTTCCAACGGAAATGGACCAAGCTATGTAGTAGTGGGTGATAGCAGAAGTATGTATCTATTATTATTGCGCAAGGTTTGTTGATCGAATAACGATTTAAATCCCTTACCACCTTGTTTAGATCAACCTGCTGCAGCCGCTGCCGCACCGCTACAGTTTCAATCACGAATAGACATTCCAGTTGCGACAACAACGCAGGAACGCTCAACAACACCGATCGTTTATCAACCAGCGCCCCAGCCAGCTCCGGTCCAGTATCAGCAACCTCAGCCGCAACCGGTCCAGTATCAGCAACCGCAGCAGGTACAGTATGAACAGCCGGCACCACAGCAGGTCCAGTACCAACAGCCAGTCCAGCAGTACCAACAACCGGAGTACCAGCAACCAGCTTCAATGTACTACCAGCAGCAACCCGTACAATACGCACAACCACCAGCAGCATACTCACCGTACAACGAGCAGCAGTACAACCGTCGGCCACGACCGGAAACATCTTCGTCATCCTCAGGTAAGCTTACAACAAGTTTTGTGCGCCCCTGAATATCTGCGTATCGTAATGCTTTTGGTTGGGGGTGCGAAAAAACCCCGGGCATTGTGTCGCAACCGTTAAACTTGTTTGATTTTCGACGCGCGGCCCACTTCGCTAGAGGTCAGATCAGTACGGTGCTACAAATGCGCCACACGCCGAGGACATTTCTACTTCGCACCATATCTCGATTATAACACACTTTATCGCAACTATATTTTTATCCGGTGATGCAGGCTTCTTGGATACGATTGCCCGAGCGTTCGGTTTAAACGCGGGAACCAACTCTAGAGCTCCGCGGCCTGCTACGACCTCCTCCTCGTCTGGGCTGGGGCTTTTGGGGATGGCACTTGGGTGAGTTTAAATTTCCGTAACTTTGTGCCGTAACATAAGACAGGATGTGTTTTTCATGATTATTGTATCAATTACAGGCTAGGATAGAGGACCCGCAGTTTCGCCACGTATTGCCTAATAATTATCATCTCCCGAATGCAAAATTTTCGAGGAATTTATAAAGCTATTATACGGAAATCATTCATTCATTCTTAAATTGTACTTTTTTAGGTCATTGCAACGAAGGAAAAGGTCTTCGGTTTTGAAACTTTAAACAGATCGTGAAACTAAATGCTGTAAATAGAGTGCAAATGCAGTTGAGAGTTTTACTTGAATGATGACATGATTTGGCAACCTTGTCCCTACCACGAAAACCACGAAAAGAACACATTTTAAGTTAATTTTATGGAAAAAGAATCACTTTCTGCGAGCCAACTTTACGCTCCTGCTCCGTTGTTGTTCTGGACGCTTGTTTTCGTTTGTAAGTTTTCCATCCTTGGCTTTAAACACATGCGCGAAAATGTTATGGCACAACTCTGCAAATTAGCATTTTGATTATTTTTTTTATCTTAACATTACGATAATTTCGTGCAAGTGCTTGCAATAAACCAATGCCCCTAATCTTTTTTTTTT
>AXCO02011181.1:0-10635 GCA_000473525.2 Anopheles melas
TAAAATCGCCAAAAAAAAAAAGCCGCAATTATTATGCCCTCGATGGATCATTTCCGCCCCCACGGATCATAATAAAAATGTAAAAGTTCTTCAAAAGTGCCCGCCCAAGTGTGTGTGTGTGACTGTGTGCGAGGTTTGTGTTTGCGTTTGCCGCTGGAAGTTTACTATTTCGTTCGTTTTCTTTCGACTTTTCGGGTAAACAAATAGTACCAAGCGCACACACACACTTCCCATTCTGGCTCGGGCCAGTTCTTCCCACCATTGCTTACATTTTGCATAGTTTAATCACACTCTACTCCACTCCGTTGGTCTGCCCGCATCCCCTCCCCAAGACAGTGTAAACCATCCCTGGGCCGGGTTGGACGCAGTAGGAGAAGGTCAAGCGCTGTAATAAGGCGCCAGCCTGGCTGGTCAGCCTAGAATATAATCAACTGGACGCGTCTTCCATCGGGTCTTCCCCCTCGCGTCCAAGCTACAATCATCCCCATTCACTAAAATATGCTGTATATCGCGGCATTCGCTGTAAATGTTTATGATAGCAAAGGCAAACCCACCCGCCCGGAAACTCCAGCAGCAGCAGGAAGAAGAGCCCTGCTGCCCCAACTGCCGTGTGATGGGGGAAAGGGTTGGTTTGCAAGTTGCAAGTCGGCAGACCATCTGAACCCTCTCCCCGAGCGGACAGTGTTTGATAAACAGTGTTTTATAATTTATAACAAAATACAAACTGTTTATATAAAATCATCCCTTCCGCGAGAACCACGCCAAACCTCACCCTCACACATCAACAGTGTACCAACAAGGGGAGGGTGTGTTTATATGCAGTTTTTTTGTTTTGCTTGTGTTGTTGCTGCTATTGCTGTTGGCTCCTAGACTGACCGGCACACGATCGAGCAAGCAAACTAGGAAGTGGAAGTGTCTTAAGCATCCCTAACCTTAACTTTGCACGAGGATCAATTGGAGGATTTGTTTGGGCGTCTCCAGGGTTTTGTTGTTTGTTTGCAACCCTCTTCGTAGATGCTTCCTAGACTACTCGGACCACTCTGACCCCTAACATTCGGGGATGAAGAGCAAAACAGAAGGAGAAAGAGATATCAGAGAGAGAGAGAGAGAGAGAGAGAGAGAGACAGTCCAATCATTCGCGTGTTGGTGTTTGTGAGTGAGTGAAAGCGGTGAACCTTTTTCCACTGCCACCCTTGTTCCAACTGTAAACAGAGGCGCCAAATACAATGCACGCTAAAATTTGTTTGTAAACACGTGGCACACTTGCAACCATGGTAAATTGTAAAATTTCAAAACATATCCAAACTTTCTCTTCCATTCCTTAGGTGCAGGTTTTGGTACTTAGTTTACACAGAACAGCGCTGTTTATCACACACAACCCCATCAGAGGTCCGGGCGAGGATCAATCCCGATAGACTGAATGAAGGGAGGATCGGAAGAGTGTGTTTGGTGAATTATCCGGTGAATCACAATACCAACGAAAGTGAGCAAACGATCGGACACGTGACCCCGGCCAATGGGAGATTGTTGTTTAAATCTGCTCTGTTTTAATGAACTTTAAATCAGACACTGACCTTTACTGACATCAACAGCAATCCCCGAGAATGTTTGGTTCAGTTTGCTTCGCAGCGGAAGTGTTGTCAACTTGTTTCAACTTTTTGGGAAGTTCGTTACATTGCATGTCAATAAATAAACGTTGGGTTGTGTTTGTGTAGTAAACAGAACGTGAGCCGGTTGGTAGTATGAATGAAGTTTACTCTGTTGGTGTAAACTTTGTGCATGGTTGGTGAATTAATTGGCTAGCAGAACAGGTGGGTTTTTGGTACAAGGAACGCTTTTTGTGTGGCGTTTGCGAAACGGTAGAAGAAACATGGGAGGAATAAACGTGTAATTTTTCGATATTTAAACGTTAAACGTTATTTAGAACCGTTAAACATTCGACTTAACAACAAGTGAAGCCCCTCTAAGATGATCCTCAAGGTGATCTTCAGTTTACAGCGTCATCCATCTTAACGAGACTCACTAAACGTGTTGCTGTGGAACATGATAGAAACCGTGTATCGTAATTTGGCCATCTTTGACCTCAGATTAAAATAAGTTTGGGGCCATTTAATGATTCAGCTAAACGAGTACTGCTTTCTAGACGACTTAACAGTCTACGAATTAGTGAAACAGACAATGACTATTTACACCCGTAATCTGCTAAAACGCGGTCATCTCATAAATTTAAATGATTTACACAATAACAATTTCTTTTTTGGTGTTTTAAGATGAAGAATCTGGTTTCTATTAAAAGAGCTCTCAGGAAATTTTGCAAGGATTGTCTTAATGGATAGAGAGTCTTTTAGGACGTCTGGCAGCAGTAATTTACATTTTATAGTCTGTTCTTGATCTCATGATATCAATTAATTATTTTCTTCTTTTTTATGTTTTCTTGCGTATAGTATAAGTATAGAAGAAAAGGTATTAAACACGTTTGAGTTCTTCGAATTTTACATTACAACTCTCCCCCAATGATGTGCTACTACTATCCCCAAAACGAGATTTGAACATACAACCTTTGTGACGCAAGCCCTCCACGGATGGCATGACACTGTACTGCCGCCACGCTTTCTAATTAGCTATTAGCCTTCTTTAATAACGTAAACAATGATCCCTTTCACAGCATCGAATCGTGCAACACACCCGTTCACCCTGTTTATTGGAATTTAATGCACTAGCATTTAGAGATCAAACGATCCTCCGTACCTATTTCGTTGCTTCGACCCGCCAGATCCCGACCGGAGCGTTCGGAAGCGTAAAGTCAAGCAACGCGAGGTCACGACAGCGACATGAAAGGCGTCAAAACTTCGATGATACCCAAATTCCGGTCCCAATTTCCGATCAGCATCAGCACCCAATGGCTTTCATCACCCTTGCCCTGTTCTGCCCCCAACTCTTTCGTCTTTAGTAATGGTGGAAAGCCGCAGTTTGCCTTACACGCCGCACCTTAGTGTGCGCTCCCGCACTCGTTTAGTGGAGTGTGCGAGAAAAATTGGACACTGGCAGCCAAATGGAAAATAAATCATCATCCACCGAGCGAGAGCGTGCTTTGATCTTTCGCCCCTTCCTTCTCTCCCTCGGGTTGTGTGGCCCCGTTTGAAATGGAGGAGAAAGGGAGGGAAAAAACCACAGGACCGAACCATGGAACCCCATCGCAACGAGCACCACGCAGTTTAAGATCACGCAGCCATTTGCTTGCAGCTTGCTTGCTGTCCCTGTACCCCTTGTTTCAGAAATCCATTAACCCTCGGGTCCTCGGGCTATCCTCTCTTCGCTCCAACGTGTATACCTTTTCGTATTGCGGCCCGCCCTGTTTGCCCGGTTCCGATTATTAGCACCTCGTGATGACCGAAGGTGCGGGAAGTCAAAAACCAGAGCATCCCCCACCCGGGGGCGGCATTTTCCCGAACCGGCCATTAAACTTCGAACACCATATGCTTTCCACCGTGTGCCTCGGTCTCTGTGTGTTTCTCTCTCTCTGTTTCTCTGTCTGTGTGTATGTCCGTGGTGAAGGTAATTAGAACATCATCGGAAGTGTTGCGCGCACGGATGTGTTGAATGATTATCGATCCCGGAGCCAAATCGATCGTTACAACCCCTCGGCTTTTATTGCGGCTGACGTGTGTGCACGGCCTTTTTTACACCCCCGCAGTGCATGTGTGTGTGTGTCGAACGACTCAAACTCTGAGCAGCGGTTCTATTTTTGTGCCTCCGTAATGCCACGATCCCGGATCCAACCCGTGCCGAGGATCGTCGATCGTCTTTTAAAGATGGGCACACACATTTAATTCCACTAAAATCATCCCAATCTCTCCCAAAGGCGATCGTCGCAGTCTACGTCATCGATCACGAGCTGTACGGATCGGTTTCCACCCACTGGAATTGCATTCGAGAATCGGTACCAAGCCACGTCAATCCATTCCAGCCCCGGAATGGCATCCATCACCGTCGCAATGCTGCAATTTCAACTGCAGCTTAAAACCCTCTTCATTCGGTTGGAAGGAATGCACCATCATCGTGCGTCGTCAGGCCCCGGGCGGGGGAAAAAAACGCTGGCGCGATTTATAAATTAATTAGTGTAAAAAACATTAAAATGTCATAATTCCGGCCCGCCCGAGCCGAGGGATTGTTTACATCAGTGTACTAATTATACGCTTTGTTTACAGCGCGCGGGCCGGGCAAAACCGTCCCGAACGTAAACACGGAACCGAGCCGAGGCTAGACCATGTCAGCTAGTGTGGATGCTGAATTTCCCGGGAAAATGCCACCATAAAAAAATACATATATATGAAAACCTTATGGGAGGGAACAGGTTCACGCACATCGTTTGAGGGCAACTTTTCATCGGAAGCCGAACAAGAAAGAGTTTTAACGGATTTTACCGAAACATATCCGTCATCCAACGATCGAAAGAACGATAGAGGTTTTGCTTACCAAAACGTTTGTGTCTATTACTATTCAATGTTCCTACTTTATGCACTTCTTTAAAACGCTTTCGGTGGTGGAAAATTCATAGCTTTTCCTACAAACCACCAGGTACAATACAGCTCCTTAGAAATAGGCTAAAAATAGTCACCGTTTGATCGGTTTAGTTACCCCCAGCAACTTGCGCTCGCTGGCCAGGTTGGCCTCGTTCACACCTTCGAGTGCAATTCCATTGGACCAAGACGATCGACTTCTCGCTACGAATGAACGAATATTTGCCACGCGTTAAAAATAACGCTCAACTTGTCCGGTACACACTTGTGTTTTTGTGTGGCAATTGTTGGGGCTCTAACTTCACCGCCGCTCGAAGATCTCTTTCCACAAATATCATTCATTTTCCATTGTCCGTTTTACACTTTCCCAGGTTTCCTTCGAACCGTCCCCAAAAGCAAGCAGATTTGCCTGTTCTGCTCGGCCATCGCGATATCTGCTTTATATCACACAGCCAGCCGATCGATTATCGGTGGACGGGTGGTCTAGCCGCGAATTCACCAGCCCCCGACTGGTACAAAAACACACACACACACACACACACACCCGGCACGACGTGCAATAGCACGATCGATAGAGTCTTAATCGCTCCGGTCTTTGCTCTATTTCTGCGACCTCCAGGTGCAGACACTTCCCACCCGCCGGGATGCGGGTAGATTTATGCTGACGTGTCTGTAACGAATCGAGCTGCACAGGACGCCAAGTACGTACGTACGTTTCCTGCCGAGCCGACATTGAATTGCGCTATAGGTTGGTAAACGCTCTCCCGAGGCAACGATTATTAGTACTGGTGGCGACCAGCTTCTTTCGATCCGATATTGCTAATTTTGAAACGATCGTCAACGCGCGGGATCACTTCAGCCGACCACCCGCATTCCGCTGGATGTGAGTTCTGAGTTCTCCTGACGCGGACAACATTTCAAACTCGCCCGCACCCGCCCGTGAAAGACGATCTCGTTTTGGCGGCTGTCAAACGATGATCTTTCCGCGCGCCCCAGCCGGTCGGTCAAAGATGAAAGGATCGTCGCATGAAAGCCGTCAATATTCTCACATGTTGCGTGTGCGCGTCTCATGCGGCAAATGGATTGAAATGGATGGATGTGGATGGATCTTGGACGGCACAGACACCGACACCGGCACGCACGTATATTGCGCGATCCGTCGGTCTGGAAGGACTTCCAAAAAAAGAGGGGCAATCGGCTTAGCTCTAGCATGGTGGTGCCATTACTATTTTTTTTTCTTCCTTCGCGATGGTTGGGAAAGGAGAACGTAACATTTGAATGTCAGATTTTCCTCACCGTCCATCTTAAACCGTTTCGAACTATTTCAATCCTATAGGTTTGAGAAAAGACGAGGCAGATGCTGCGTGCGAGTTAAGAGGTAAGTCGGAGGGTAAACGAGCCGGATTATTTATTTGTACAAAACTCACGCCGTTTTTCCTGAACAGGCGCCACGTGATCGAGTTTTTCGTTGTTGTTGTTGTTGTTGTTGTTGTTGTTGTTGTTGTTGTTGTTGTTGTTGATGTTTCCGTGAAGCTTTCTTTCAGCTCTTGCGTACATTCTAAACGCACGAATGCGTGCTCAGACGATCGATTTGAATGAGTTTTGCTTCTCTAAATGTGTTCTGGAGATTTCAAGCCTTTGCGGATAATGGATCAATCTTCATCAATCTTCTCCAGGCGCCATGTCTGCAGTATCGATTTAAAGAACGATGCTGCAATACGCTTTTAAGAAGAAGTGGAAGCTATAAAAAAAGCCGAGACTTTGAAGCGCAAAAACCAACTTCAAACCTCCTGCTTGAACCTCCATCATCCCACAGCGGGACAATGTTGTGAAGGAAAGCGTTCCGCTCCCGTTGACTAATTACCATTTATTATCTGGCTGACTTGACGACACGACTTCTGTCCACTGGCAAGCTGACCACCCAACCAGTACCGCACCCGGACCGCACGTTCAAGCGCACCGGCGACATCAAGTGGACCAAACACGGGCACGGTCTGTCCTCCGAACTGCACTGCATTCCCAAGTGCAGTGACAAGTGCACAAACCGATCTGTGGTGCCGAACAGATGGACCGAAAACAAAGATCGATTACACATGGCCGTACTACGGGGTACGGGAGGCGACACACTCAGGGACTTTCGAGGGCCTGCAAAACCCCGACACACCATGTGACAAATTGACGCCAACCTATTTGTGGTGTGGGCTTTATTTTGCCACCAACTGAGGCGTAGAGACGACGAACTGGTCCGAATAGGGTCGGTTGGCGCCCGCTCGATGGAAAGCCTTTTTTTGCGTTCTTCCGTAAGAAAAGTGTGACGTTTGTTTGAGTGCATTCGAAGATGACTTCATGGGGATTTTGAATGTTAATATCTGTATGATATTGAATTGGAGAAGTTGAAATGCTCAATGTTTAATTCTGGATGTTTAAACTGTCTTTGAATTAAGATCGTGGTTTGACAAGTTTGTTGTAAAATTTCTGACCACGATCTTAAACCTTTTTTTGAGTATTTAACATTCAAGCTTTTTAAACATATTTAACAACAGGCACCGACCTTTCGATCGATAGAATCGGCCTTTCTGTGTGTAATCTGAACTGCTGTACCATCAACCCATCCTCCGGTACCTTTCTTCTTCGTCGCAGCGGAATATTTTAACAATGATTGGACCAAGAAAGACCCAGGACGGCGGGGAGGAAACCGGCGGGTTCGGGCAATAAAACATGATCAAGAAGCCGTGTGTTCCGCAGAGACACACCGAATGGCCTTCCGAAAAAGGCCACCGAGAGATGAACCTTAACAACAACAAAAAAACTAAAATAAAACGCACGCACACAGAGTCCCTGCCATGCAGCCGTGAGTAACATGTGTTTTGCTTCATGTTTCCTCGCTCCTCCGAGCCGGACTTTGGCATCGTAGTTTTTTGTTGTTTACATCTAACCCTGCCATACCAAAAGTACAACCGCGTAAAGTTTCGAAGGCCATCATCACCCGCCCGAGCGCGCCCGATCGATTGACGGATGTGAATGCATTTTTGTGGCCCGTGCACAGGTTTTGTTGGGCCTGTAAGCTACCGAAGTAGCTCAAGTGGAAGGAGGTAGTGTAGTGAAGCTTAGGATTTCCACACACACACACACACAAAATTACGAGCATGCACATACATTGTCAAGTGATTCTTCACGCTGATAAGGCAACGGCATGGAAGACATCAATTCGTACCGGGAGCATAGTCCCCCCGTTTGAGGTTATGAGTTACGGGAGGATCACGCCCTCATGTGCAGCCATTTAGTGTAAATATTTACACTAAAGCCTAACCGTGCACGTGGAGTCCCGAACCTTAGCCACTGGGTTCGGGCGCATCTCGATCGATTTCTGGATCGGTGTGCCGAAGGGTTTGCGTAGAGTTCGACGGTGCGCCTGTGGTTTCCGGGGTTACAGTAGGCGCTGGTGAGCACAGAATAAATGGGAAACCGCTTAAGGAAGGCTCCAGTCTGGAGAAGGTGAAGATTGATTTATAAAAACCAACTTCAGACGGTTGGCGTGGCGTGGGATCGATGCACAAATTTCCTTTTGCTGCCATTCCCATGGCAGGCTGCATTCGATGCATCACGCGATATGCTTTCCCGAGCTTAGGAACAAATGGCGGCCAAGCCAACATAAGAACCATACACTCGCCACCAAACAAAAAAAAAACATGATACAACTCCATAAGGTTGACCACTTTTGTTGTTTTTTTTTTCAACAAATCGAGAAGGATCAACATTTTGATTATTTGCTTTTTCCGCTCTCCCGTTTTTGCCTCGGACGCCATCGGCTCGCCGTGCGTCCCACGATCGCGTGCGTACGATCGATCGGAGTGTTTATTTTCACTGCACTGTGCGATACAATCATCTGTGGCCGTATCGAGCGATGCGTTTCAGTGCGTTGGTCAACAAAAATTCGTTGGCTAGACCTCCCCGTCCTTCGTCCCGCATCCATCCGAACACTGTAGCCGCGTTTTGTCGAAACAATAAATAATGCGCATTCGTTGCATCGTACGCAAATGCAGCCGTGCGTTTTTTATTATTATTATTATTATTTTATTCAGCGTTTAATGCCCGCGTCGCATGATGCAGCTCAACATGGGATACTAAAAAAATGCAACCAAACGAGAAAAGAAGGAGGTAAACTGCCCCTAAAAGCTGGTAAGAGCGGGATGAAGACAGGTTTTGTGGATGGTCGAAAGCTGCTGCTTCACTGACATATGGTAGAAGGGTAACCAAACCGGAAAGTGAGCCCTTAAGACCGTTAGATAAATTTTGAGCTAGTTCTATACAAAAAATAAATAAACGAATCTCATACATAATCCATTCATTGTTGATGTCTTCATTTTCCTAGAGGTCGACATTTTTCTAGGAAAACTATTCTTTGACAATGAACATTGATACGCTCTTTTCTAAAAACAACTATGCCTGGTTGCATTTCATTCAACAAAATCTCACTCATATTATCCTTTTGCCATTCTTTTATATTCGTAATTGATTAATTACGTGTCGTTTACAACGAGTTTCTGTTTGCTCACGCATATAATGTGGAAAACGGCCAATTCAAACACAATCGAGTCGACGCGCCACTAGCGGGCGCTAGCCGAACTCAGCATTCAAATTTATCCGGAACGTTTCAACAGTTTAGTCTCTTTTAAAAACTTATTCATGAGCATATTCTGAATGATAGCACACTCAACAACCTTTTTGATGATTTTCAACAATTTTTTTCGTATCATTCTACTTTGAAACGCATAAAATACTTAAACAATTTAAAAAAGCTGTCGTTAACGATCAAATCAAGCAGTCATACATCATTTTCACCGGGGCACCAGTTGCAACTGACAGCAGTGTGACCAGATTTTTTTGACGGTTTTTGGTATTAACGTCAAAATTTTATCGGTAGTTTTCGTTAGGAGTTTCAATTTGTATCGGTAGTTTTCGATATGTTTTGAAGTGTTTAGCGGAGGATTGAAGATGCTAATCTACACGAAAAAATACATCCTATTTTACTTAAAGGAGATGCATCAGAGTTGGTTAATAGCAGACACACGAATAAGGCCTTTCTGAAGTGTCGATCTGAAAATTGTGCTAAGGATTCTAAGACAACGAAGGATTGAGATGCCCATTTCCTTTTGAGCGGTGGTGATTCCCTCAACAAAAAAAGGAAAAGGTTCCACGCGGCCGCTTAGGACCAGTCGCAGTGGTAATGCTAAATTTAATACGATTTTATCGTATGTGCTGTCAGCAGCTATTTCGATTGATATTGCGATTATTTTGATCAATTGATAAGTTGAACATAATAATAACAATAAAATAAAACATAGTTTTTCGATAGTTCTTGGGTCGATAGTTTTTGGGTGGTCATCTGTGAATCGGTAGGCATATAAAAAAAATCAGTAGGAATACAGATAAATCGGTATTTCTGGTCACTCTGACTGACAGTTGGCGCTCGTACCGAAGCTTTCCGAACTTTGACACAGTCCACGGGCCGCTGCTGCTGCCGTATTTCCTATCCAACCGATGTGCGTGCAGCGTGTGTTTCATCGAGCCGCGTCCATTCGTCTGTCGCCAACAAAACGGGAAATTGCCGTGCCGTGCCGGAAACTAAATTTCCGTGTCATTGAAACCCCCAACAGCAGAAAAGAAGAAAGAGTGCGTGCAGCGTGTGTTTCATCGAGCCGCGTCCATTCGTCTGTCGCCAACAAAACGGGAAATTGCCGTGCCGTGCCGGAAACTAAATTTCCGTGTCATTGAAACCCCCAACAGCAGAAAAGAAGAAACGAAAAGCATTTAAAAATCGGGGCTTACTGCTTTGCGAGGGCTACAAAGCACAAAGCAGCCTCGCTAGGGTCCGACTACAAAGCACAAAGCAGCCTCGCTAGGGTCCGAAAAATTGTTCCGTCCAGTGACGCGCTTCGGATTGTGGTGTGTGAGTGCTACAACGCTTCTCGCCCAAAACGCATCTCAATTCGCTGTACACCGTGGAAAAGTGTATTGGCTCGCCTTTTTTGGTGGCCCGGAAAGCAGTGGTGAAGCAGTGGCATTTTGGGTTGCCCAAAACGAAACTAACCGCCCGGGAAGCGCCCTTGTGCGT